>CAKAJE020001978.1:0-76584 GCA_916610135.2 Macropis europaea
AAATTGAACAAATGTGATAGAATTTGGCTGAATTCTTATATTAACCATAATATAAAATGATCTAATCGGGTCTCTGTTTGCCCTATCATAGAAGTTTAATAGTGCATTTTACTCGCCATTTCATGCGCTTTGAGATGGCGCTTAGCCCCATACGCTATCTGCAATAGGAGCGACGTAAATTGAACAAATGCGATAGAATTTCGCTGAATTCTTAAATTAACCATAATATAAAATGATCTAATCGGGTCTCTGTCTGCCCTATCATAGAAGTTTAATAGTGCATTTCACTCGTCATTTCATGCGCTTTGAGATGCCGCCTAGCCCAGTACGCTATCTGAAATAGGAGCGACGTAAGTTGAACAAATGTGATAGAATTTCACTGAAATCTTATATTAAACAAAATATAAAATGATCTAAACGGGACTCTGATTGCCCTATCATAGAAGTTTAGTAGTGCATTTTACTCGCCATTCCACGCGCTTTAAGATGCCGCCTAGCCCAGTACGCTATCTGAAATAGGAGCGACGTAAGTTGAACAAATGTGATAGAATTACGCTGAATTCTTATATTAACCGTAATATAAAATGATCTAATCGGGTCTCTGTTTGCCCTACCCTACAAGTTTAGCAGTGCATTTTACTCGCCATTTCATGCGCTTTGAGATGCCGCTTAGCCCAATACGCTATCTGAAATAGGAGCGCCGTAAATTGAACAAATGTGATAGAATTTCCCTGAATTCTTATATTAACCAAAATATAAAATGATCTAATCGGGTCTCTGATTGCCGTATCATAGAAGTTTAATAGTGCATTTTACTCTACAATCCACGCGCTTTAAGATTCCGCCTAGCCCAGTACGCTATTTGAAATAGGAGCGACGTAAATTGAACAAATGTGATAGAATTTGGCAGAATTCTTAAGTTAACCATAATATAAAATGATCTAATCGGGTCTCTGTTTGCCCTACCCTAGAAGTTTAATAGTGCATTTTACTCGCCATTTCATGCGCTTTGAGATGGCGCTTAGCCCAATACGGTATCTGAAATAGGAGCGACGTAAATTGAACAAATGTGATAGAATTTCGCTGAATTCTTAAATTAACCATAATATAAAATGATCTCATCGGGTCTCTGTTCGCCCTACCCTAGAAGTATAATAGTGCATTTTACTCGCCATTTCATGCGCTTTGTGATGCCGCTTAGCCCAATACGCTATCTGAAATAGGAGCGACGTAAGTTGAACAAATGTGATAGAATTTCGCTGAATTCTTCTATTAACCATAATGTAAAATGATGTGATCGGGCCTCTGTTCGCCCTAGCCTAGAAGTTTAATAGTGCATTTTATTCGCCACTTCATGCGCTTTGATATGCCGCTTAGCCGAATACGCTATCTGAAATAGGAGCGACGTAAATTGAACAAATGTGATACTATTTCCCTGAAATCTTACATTAAACAAAATATAAAATGATCTAATCGGGTCTCTGATTGCCCTATCATAGAAGTTTAGTAGTGCATTTTACTCGTCATTCCACGCGCTTTAAGTTGCCGCCTAGCCCAGTACGCTATCTGAAATAGGAGCGACGTAAGTTGAACAAATGTGATAGAACTTTGCTGAATTCTTAAATTAACCATAATATAAAATGATCTAATCGGGTCTCTGTTTGCCCTACCCTAGAAGTTTAATAGTGCATTTTAGTCGCCATTTCATGCGCTTTGAGATCCGGCTTAGCCCAATACGGTATCTGAAATAGGAGCGACGTAAATTGAACAAATGTGATAGAATTTCCCTGAAATCTTGTATTAAACAAAATATAAAATGATCTAATCGCGTCTCTGATTGCCCTATCATACAAGTTTAATAGTGCATTTTACTCGCCACTCCACGCGCTTTAGGATGCCGCCTAGCCCAGTACGCTATCCGAAATAGGAGCGACGTAAATTGAACAAATGTGATAGAATTTTGCTGAATTCTTAAATTAACCATAATATAAAATGATCTAATCGGGTCTCTGTTTGCCCTACCCTAGAACTTTAATAGTGCATTTTACTCGCCATTTCATGCGCTTTGAGGTACCGCTTAGCCCAATACGCTATCTGAAATAGGAGCGACGTAAATTGAACGATTGTGATAGAAATTCGCTGAATACTTATATAAACCTTAATGTAAAATGATCTAATCGGGACTCTGTTCGCCCTACCCTAGAAGTTTAATAGTGCATTTCACTCGTCATTTCATGCGCTTTGAGATGCCGCTTAGCCCAATACGATATCTGAAATAGGAGCGACGTAAATTGAACAAATGTGATAGAATTTCCCTGAATTCTTATATTAACCAAAATATAAAATAATCTAATCGGGTCTCTGATTGCCCTATCATAGAAGTTTAATAGTGCATTTTACTCGCCAATCCACGCGCTTTAAGATTCCGCCTAGCCCAGTACGCTATCTGAAATAGGAGCGACGTAAATTGAACAAATGTGATAGAATTTGGCTGATTTCTTAAATTAACCATAATATAAAATGATCTAATCGGGTCTCTGTTTGCCCTATCATAGAAGTTTAATAGTGCATTTTACTCGCCATTTCATGCGCTTTGAGATGGCGCTTAGCCCCATACGCTATCTGCAATAGGAGCGACGTAAATTGAACAAATGCGATAGAATTTCGCTGAATTCTTAAATTAACCATAATATAAAATGATCTAATCGGGTCTCTGTCTGCCCTATCATAGAAGTTTAATAGTGCATTTCACTCGTCATTTCATGCGCTTTGAGATGCCGCCTAGCCCAGTACGCTATCTGAAATAGGAGCGACGTAAGTTGAACAAATGTGATAGAATTTCACTGAAATCTTATATTAAACAAAATATAAAATGATCTAAACGGGACTCTGATTGCCCTATCATAGAAGTTTAGTAGTGCATTTTACTCGCCATTCCACGCGCTTTAAGATGCCGCCTAGCCCAGTACGCTATCTGAAATAGGAGCGACGTAAGTTGAACAAATGTGATAGAATTACGCTGAATTCTTATATTAACCGTAATATAAAATGATCTAATCGGGTCTCTGTTTGCCCTACCCTACAAGTTTAGCAGTGCATTTTACTCGCCATTTCATGCGCTTTGAGATGCCGCTTAGCCCAATACGCTATCTGAAATAGGAGCGCCGTAAATTGAACAAATGTGATAGAATTTCCCTGAATTCTTATATTAACCAAAATATAAAATGATCTAATCGGGTCTCTGATTGCCGTATCATAGAAGTTTAATAGTGCATTTTACTCGACAATCCACGCGCTTTAAGATTCCGCCTAGCCCAGTACGCTATTTGAAATAGGAGCGACGTAAATTGAACAAATGTGATAGAATTTGGCAGAATTCTTAAGTTAACCATAATATAAAATGATCTAATCGGGTCTCTGTTTGCCCTACCCTAGAAGTTTAATAGTGCATTTTACTCGCCATTTCATGCGCTTTGAGATGGCGCTTAGCCCAATACGGTATCTGAAATAGGAGCGACGTAAATTGAACAAATGTGATAGAATTTGGCTGAATTCTTAAATTAACCATAATATAAAATCATCTTATCGGGTCTCTGTTTGCCCTACCCTAGAAGTTTAATAGTGCATTTTACTCGCCATTTCTTGCGCTTTAAGATGCCGCCGAGCCCAGTACGCTATCTGAAGTAGGAGCGACGTAAGTTGAACAAATGTGATAGAATTCGGCTGAATTCTTAAATTAACCATAATATAAAATGATCTAATCGGGTCTCTGTTTGCCCTACCCTAGAAGTTTAACAGTGCATTTTACTCGCCATTTCATGCGCTTTGAGATACCGCTTAGCCCAATACGCTATCTGAAATAGGAGCGACGTAAATTGAACAAATGTGATAGAATTTGGCTGAATTCTTAAATTAACCATAATATAAAATGATCTAATCGGGTCTCTGTTTGCCCTACCATAGAAGTTTAATAGTGCATTTTACTCGCCATTTCATGCGCTTTGAGATGGCGCTTAGCCCAATACGCTATCTGAAATAGGAGCGACGTAAATTGAACAAATGTGATAGAATTTGGCTGAATTTATAAATTAACCATAATATAAAATCATCTAATCGGGTCTCTGTTTGCCCTACCCTAGAAGTTTAATAGTGCATTTTATTCGCCATTTCATACGCTTTGAGATGCCGCTTTGCCCAATACGCTATCTGAAATAGGAGCGACGTAAATTGAACAAATGTGATAGAATTTCACTGAATTCTTATATTAACCAAAATATAAAATGATCTAATCGGGTCTCTGATTGCCCTAGCATAGAAGTTTAGTAGTGCATTTTACTCGTCATTCCACGCGCTTTAAGTTGCCGCCTAGCCCAGTACGCTATCTGAAATAGGAGCGACGTAAGTTGAACAAATGTGATAGAACTTTGCTGAATTCTTAAATTAACCATAATATAAAATGATCTAATCGGGTCTCTGTTTGCCCTACCCTAGAAGTTTAATAGTGCATTTTAGTCGCCATTTCATGCGCTTTGAGATCCGGCTTAGCCCAATACGGTATCTGAAATAGGAGCGACGTAAATTGAACAAATGTGATAGAATTTCCCTGAAATCTTGTATTAAACAAAATATAAAATGATCTAATCGCGTCTCTGATTGCCCTATCATACAAGTTTAATAGTGCATTTTACTCGCCACTCCACGCGCTTTAGGATGCCGCCTAGCCCAGTACGCTATCCGAAATAGGAGCGACGTAAATTGAACAAATGTGATAGAATTTTGCTGAATTCTTAAATTAACCATAATATAAAATGATCTAATCGGGTCTCTGTTTGCCCTACCCTAGAACTTTAATAGTGCATTTTACTCGCCATTTCATGCGCTTTGAGGTGCCGCTTAGCCCAATACGCTATCTGAAATAGGAGCGACGTAAATTGAACGATTGTGATAGAAATTCGCTGAATACTTATATAAACCTTAATGTAAAATGATCTAATCGGGACTCTGTTCGCCCTACCCTAGAAGTTTAATAGTGCATTTCACTCGTCATTTCATGCGCTTTGAGATGCCGCTTAGCCCAATACGATATCTGAAATAGGAGCGACGTAAATTGAACAAATGTGATAGAATTTCCCTGAATTCTTATATTAACCAAAATATAAAATAATCTAATCGGGTCTCTGATTGCCCTATCATAGAAGTTTAATAGTGCATTTCACTCGCCAATCCACGCGCTTTAAGATTCCGCCTAGCCCAGTACGCTATCTGAAATAGGAGCGACGTAAATTGAACAAATGTGATAGAATTTGGCTGATTTCTTAAATTAACCATAATATAAAATGATCTAATCGGGTCTCTGTTTGCCCTATCATAGAAGTTTAATAGTGCATTTTACTCGCCATTTCATGCGCTTTGAGATGGCGCTTAGCCCCATACGCTATCTGCAATAGGAGCGACGTAAATTGAACAAATGCGATAGAATTTCGCTGAATTCTTAAATTAACCATAATATAAAATGATCTAATCGGGTCTCTGTCTGCCCTATCATAGAAGTTTAATAGTGCATTTCACTCGTCATTTCATGCGCTTTGAGATGCCGCCTAGCCCAGGACGCTATCTGAAATAGGAGCGACGTAAGTTGAACAAATGTGATAGAATTTCACTGAAATCTTATATTAAACAAAATATAAAATGATCTAAACGGGACTCTGATTGCCCTATCATAGAAGTTTAGTAGTGCATTTTACTCGCCATTCCACGCGCTTTAAGATGCCGCCTAGCCCAGTACGCTATCTGAAATAGGAGCGACGTAAGTTGAACAAATGTGATAGAATTACGCTGAATTCTTATATTAACCGTAATATAAAATGATCTAATCGGGTCTCTGTTTGCCCTACCCTACAAGTTTAGCAGTGCATTTTACTCGCCATTTCATGCGCTTTGAGATGCCGCTTAGCCCAATACGCTATCTGAAATAGGAGCGCCGTAAATTGAACAAATGTGATAGAATTTCCCTGAATTCTTATATTAACCAAAATATAAAATGATCTAATCGGGTCTCTGATTGCCGTATCATAGAAGTTTAATAGTGCATTTTACTCTACAATCCACGCGCTTTAAGATTCCGCCTAGCCCAGTACGCTATTTGAAATAGGAGCGACGTAAATTGAACAAATGTGATAGAATTTGGCAGAATTCTTAAGTTAACCATAATATAAAATGATCTAATCGGGTCTCTGTTTGCCCTACCCTAGAAGTTTAATAGTGCATTTTACTCGCCATTTCATGCGCTTTGAGATGGCGCTTAGCCCAATACGGTATCTGAAATAGGAGCGACGTAAATTGAACAAATGTGATAGAATTTGGCTGAATTCTTAAATTAACCATAATATAAAATCATCTTATCGGGTCTCTGTTTGCCCTACCCTAGAAGTTTAATAGTGCATTTTACTCGCCATTTCTTGCGCTTTAAGATGCCGCCGAGCCCAGTACGCTATCTGAAGTAGGAGCGACGTAAGTTGAACAAATGTGATAGAATTCGGCTGAATTCTTAAATTAACCATAATATAAAATGATCTAATCGGGTCTCTGTTTGCCCTACCCTAGAAGTTTAACAGTGCATTTTACTCGCCATTTCATGCGCTTTGAGATACCGCTTAGCCCAATACGCTATCTGAAATAGGAGCGACGTAAATTGAACAAATGTGATAGAATTTGGCTGAATTCTTAAATTAACCATAATATAAAATGATCTAATCGGGTCTCTGTTTGCCCTACCATAGAAGTTTAATAGTGCATTTTACTCGCCATTTCATGCGCTTTGAGATGGCGCTTAGCCCAATACGCTATCTGAAATAGGAGCGACGTAAATTGAACAAATGTGATAGAATTTGGCTGAATTTATAAATTAACCATAATATAAAATCATCTAATCGGGTCTCTGTTTGCCCTACCCTAGAAGTTTAATAGTGCATTTTATTCGCCATTTCATACGCTTTGAGATGCCGCTTTGCCCAATACGCTATCTGAAATAGGAGCGACGTAAATTGAACAAATGTGATAGAATTTCACTGAATTCTTATATTAACCAAAATATAAAATGATCTAATCGGGTCTCTGATTGCCCTAGCATAGAAGTTTAATAGTGCATTTTACTCGCCATTTCATGCGCTTTGAGATTCCGCTTAGCCCAATACGCTATCTGAAATAGGAGCGACGTAAATTGAACAAATGTGATAGAATTTTGCTGAATTCTTAAATTAACCATAATATAAAATGATCTAATCGGGTCTCTGTTTGCCACACCCTAGAAGTTTAATAGCGGATTTTGCTCGCCATTTCATGCGCTTTGAGATGCCGCTTAGCCCAATACGCTATCTGAAATAGGAGCGACGTAAGTTGAAAAATTGTGATAGAATTTCGCTGAATTCTTTTATGAACCATAATGTAAAATGATCTAATCGGGTCTCTGTTCTCCCTAGCCTAGAAGTCTAATAGTGCATTTTATTCTCCATTTCATGCGCTTTGAGATGCCGCTTAGCCCAATACGCTATCTGAAATAGGAGCGACGTAAATTGAACAAATGTGATAGAATTTCCGTGAAATCTTATATTAAACAAAATATAAAATGATCTAAACGGGACTCTGATTGCCCTATCATAGAAGTTTAGTAGTGCATTTTACTCGCCATTCCACGCGCTTTAAGATGCCGCCTAGCCCAGTACATTATCTGAAATAGGAGCGACGTAAGTTGAACAAATGTGATAGAATTACGCTGAATTCTTATATTAACCATAATATAAAATGATCTAATCGGGTCCCTGTTTGCCTTATCACAGAAGTTTAATAGTGAATTTTACTCGCCATTTCATGCGCTTTGAGATGGCGCTTAGCCCAATACGCTATCTGAAATAGGAGCGACGTAAGTTGAACAAATGTGATAGAATTCGGCTGAATTCTTATATTAACCAAAATATAAAATGATCTAATCGGGACTCTGATTGCCCTATCATAGAAGTTTAATAGTGAATTTTACTCGCCCTTCCACGCGCTTTAAGATGCCGCCTAGCCCAGTACGCTATCTGAAATAGGAGCGACGTAAATTGAACAAATGTGATAGAATTTCCCTGAATACTTATATTAACCTTAATGTAAAATGATCTAATCGGGTCTCTGATTGCCCTATCATAGAAGTTTAATAGTGCATTTTACTCGCCAATCCACGCGCTTTAAGATTCCGCCTAGCCCAGTACGCTATCTGAAATAGGAGCGACGTAAATTGAACAAATGTGATAGAATTTGGCTGAATTCTTAAATTAACCATAATATAAAATCATCTTATCGGGTCTCAGTTTGCCCTACCCTAGAAGTTTAAAGTGCATTTTACTCGCCATTTCTTGCGCTTTAACATGCCGCCGAGCCCAGTACGCTATCTGAAGTAGGAGCGACGTAAATTGAACAAATGTGATAGAATTCGGCTGAATTCTTAAATTAACCATAACATAAAATGATCTAATCGGGTCTCTGTTTGCCCTACCCTAGAAGTTTAACAGTGCATTTTACTCGCCATTTCATGCGCTTTGAGATGCCGCTTAGCCCAATACGCTATCTGAAATAGGAGCGAAGTAAATTGAACAAATGTGATAGAATTTCGCTGAATTCTTAAATTAACCAAAATATAAAATGATCTAATCGGGTCTCTGATTGCCCTATCATAGAAGATTAAGAGTGCATTTTACTGGCCATTTCACGCGCTTTAAGATGCCGCCTAGCCCAGTACGCTATATGAAATAGGAGCGACGTAAATTGAACAAGTGTGATAGAATTTTGCTGAATTCTTAAATTAACCATAATATAAAATGATCTAATCGGGTCTCTGTTCGCCCTACCATAGAAGTCTAATAGTGCATTTTACTCGCCATTTCATGCGCTTTGAGATGCCGCATAGCCCAATACGCTGTCTGAAATAGGAGCAACGTAAATTGAACAAATGTGATAGAATTTCCGTGAATCCTTATATTAACCTTAATGTAAAATGATCTAATCGGGTCTCTGTTCGCCCTACCATAGAAGTTTAATAGTGCATTGTACTCGCCATTTCATGCGCTTTGAGATGCCGCATAGCCCAAAACGCTATCTGAAATAGGAGCGTGGTAAATTGAACAAATGTGATAGAATTTCCGTGAATCCTTATATTAACCTTAATGTAAAATGATCTAATCGGGTCTCTGTTCGCCCTACCGTAGAAGTCTAATGGTGCATTTCACTCGCCATTTCATGCGCTTTGTGATGCCGCTTAGCCCAATACGCTATCTGAAATAGGAGCGACGTAAGTTGAACAAATGTGATAGAATTTCGCTGAATTCTTCTATTAACCATAATGTAAAATGATCTGATCGGGCCTCTGTTCGCCCTAGCCTAGAAGTTTAATAGTGCATTTTATTCGCCACTTCATGCGCTTTGATATGCCGCTTAGCCGAATACGCTATCTGAAATAGGAGCGACGTAAATTGAACAAATGTGATACTATTTCCCTGAAATCTTATATTAAACAAAATATAAAATGATCTAATCGGGTCTCTGATTGCCCTATCATAGAAGTTTAGTAGTGCATTTTACTCGTCATTCCACGCGCTTTAAGTTGCCGCCTAGCCCAGTACGCTATCTGAAATAGGAGCGACGTAAGTTGAACAAATGTGATAGAACTTTGCTGAATTCTTAAATTAACCATAATATAAAATGATCTAATCGGGTCTCTGTTTGCCCTACCCTAGAAGTTTAATAGTGCATTTTAGTCGCCATTTCATGCGCTTTGAGATCCGGCTTAGCCCAATACGGTATCTGAAATAGGAGCGACGTAAATTGAACAAATGTGATAGAATTTCCCTGAAATCTTGTATTAAACAAAATATAAAATGATCTAATCGCGTCTCTGATTGCCCTATCATACAAGTTTAATAGTGCATTTTACTCGCCACTCCACGCGCTTTAGGATGCCGCCTAGCCCAGTACGCTATCCGAAATAGGAGCGACGTAAATTGAACAAATGCGATAGAATTTTGCTGAATTCTTAAATTAACCATAATATAAAATGATCTAATCGGGTCTCTGTTTGCCCTACCCTAGAACTTTAATAGTGCATTTTACTCGCCATTTCATGCGCTTTGAGGTGCCGCTTAGCCCAATACGCTATCTGAAATAGGAGCGACGTAAATTGAACGATTGTGATAGAAATTCGCTGAATACTTATATAAACCTTAATGTAAAATGATCTAATCGGGACTCTGTTCGCCCTACCTTAGAAGTTTAATAGTGCATTTCACTCGTCATTTCATGCGCTTTGAGATGCCGCTTAGCCCAATACGCTATCTGAAATAGGAGCGACGTAAATTGAACAAATGTGATAGAATTTCCCTGAATTCTTATATTAACCAAAATATAAAATAATCTAATCGGGTCTCTGATTGCCCTATCATAGAAGTTTAATAGTGCATTTTACTCGCCAATCCACGCGCTTTAAGATTCCGCCTAGCCCAGTACGCTATCTGAAATAGGAGCGACGTAAATTGAACAAATGTGATAGAATTTGGCTGATTTCTTAAATTAACCATAATATAAAATGATCTAATCGGGTCTCTGTTTGCCCTATCATAGAAGTTTAATAGTGCGTTTTACTCGCCATTTCATGCGCTTTGAGATGGCGCTTAGCCCCATACGCTATCTGCAATAGGAGCGACGTAAATTGAACAAATGCGATAGAATTTCGCTGAATTCTTAAATTAACCATAATATAAAATGATCTAATTGGGTCTCTGTCTGCCCTATCATAGAAGTTTAATAGTGCATTTCACTCGTCATTTCATGCGCTTTGAGATGCCGCCTAGCCCAGTACGCTATCTGAAATAGGAGCGACGTAAGTTGAACAAATGTGATAGAATTTCCCTGAAATCTTATATTAAACAAAATATAAAATGATCTAAACGGGACTCTGATTGCCCTATCATAGAAGTTTAGTAGTGCATTTTACTCGCCATTCCACGCGCTTTAAGATGCCGCCTAGCCCAGTACGCTATCTGAAATAGGAGCGACGTAAGTTGAACAAATGTGATAGAATTACGCTGAATTCTTATATTAACCGTAATATAAAATGATCTAATCGGGTCTCTGTTTGCCCTACCCTACAAGTTTAGCAGTGCATTTTACTCGCCATTTCATGCGCTTTGAGATGCCGCTTAGCCCAATACGCTATCTGAAATAGGAGCGCCGTAAATTGAACAAATGTGATAGAATTTCCCTGAATTCTTATATTAACCAAAATATAAAATGATCTAATCGGGTCTCTGATTGCCGTATCATAGAAGTTTAATAGTGCATTTTACTCTACAATCCACGCGCTTTAAGATTCCGCCTAGCCCAGTACGCTATTTGAAATAGGAGCGACGTAAATTGAACAAATGTGATAGAATTTGGCAGAATTCTTAAGTTAACCATAATATAAAATGATCTAATCGGGTCTCTGTTTGCCCTACCCTAGAAGTTTAATAGTGCATTTTACTCGCCATTTCTTGCGCTTTAAGATGCCGCCGAGCCCAGTACGCTATCTGAAGTAGGAGCGACGTAAGTTGAACAAATGTGATAGAATTCGGCTGAATTCTTAAATTAACCATAATATAAAATGATCTAATCGGGTCTCTGTTCGCCCTACCGTAGAAGTCTAATGGTGCATTTCACTCGCCATTTCATGCGCTTTGTGATGCCGCTTAGCCCAATACGCTATCTGAAATAGGAGCGACGTAAGTTGAACAAATGTGAAAGAATTTCGCTGAATTCTTCTATTAACCATAATGTAAAATGATCTGATCGGGTCTCTGTTCGCCCTAGCCTAGAAGTTTGATAGTGCATTTTATTCGCCACTTCATGCGCTTTGATATGCCGCTTAGCCGAATACGCTATCTGAAATAGGAGCGACGTAAATTGAACAAATGTGATAGAATTTCGCTGAATTCTTAAATTAACCATAATATAAAATGATCTCATCGGGTCTCTGTTCGCCCTACCCTAGAAGTATAATAGTGCATTTTACTCGCCATTTCATGCGCTTTGAGATGCCGCATAGCCCAATACGCTGTCTGAAATAGGAGCAACGTAAATTGAACAAATGTGATAGAATTTCCGTGAATCCTTATATTAACCTTAATGTAAAATGATCTAATCGGGTCTCTGTTCGCCCTACCGTAGAAGTCTAATGGTGCATTTCACTCGCCATTTCATGCGCTTTGTGATGCCGCTTAGCCCAATACGCTATCTGAAATAGGAGCGACGTAAGTTGAACAAATGTGATAGAATTTCGCTGAATTCTTCTATTAACCATAATGTAAAATGATCTGATCGGGTCTCTGTTCGCCCTAGCCTAGAAGTTTAATAGTGCATTTTATTCGCCACTTCATGCGCTTTGATATGCCGCTTAGCCGAATACGCTATCTGAAATAGGAGCGACGTAAATTGAACAAATGTGATACTATTTCCCTGAAATCTTATATTAAACAAAATATAAAATGATCTAATCGGGTCTCTGATTGCCCTATCATAGAAGTTTAGTAGTGCATTTTACTCGTCATTCCACGCGCTTTAAGTTGCCGCCTAGCCCAGTACGCTATCTGAAATAGGAGCGACGTAAGTTGAACAAATGTGATAGAACTTTGCTGAATTCTTAAATTAACCATAATATAAAATGATCTAATCGGGTCTCTGTTTGCCCTACCCTAGAAGTTTAATAGTGCATTTTAGTCGCCATTTCATGCGCTTTGAGATCCGGCTTAGCCCAATACGGTATCTGAAATAGGAGCGACGTAAATTGAACAAATGTGATAGAATTTCCCTGAAATCTTGTATTAAACAAAATATAAAATGATCTAATCGCGTCTCTGATTGCCCTATCATACAAGTTTAATAGTGCATTTTACTCGCCACTCCACGCGCTTTAGGATGCCGCCTAGCCCAGTACGCTATCCGAAATAGGAGCGACGTAAATTGAACAAATGTGATAGAATTTTGCTGAATTCTTAAATTAACCATAATATAAAATGATCTAATCGGGTCTCTGTTTGCCCTACCCTAGAACTTTAATAGTGCATTTTACTCGCCATTTCATGCGCTTTGAGGTGCCGCTTAGCCCAATACGCTATCTGAAATAGGAGCGACGTAAATTGAACGATTGTGATAGAAATTCGCTGAATACTTATATAAACCTTAATGTAAAATGATCTAATCGGGACTCTGTTCGCCCTACCTTAGAAGTTTAATAGTGCATTTCACTCGTCATTTCATGCGCTTTGAGATGCCGCTTAGCCCAATACGCTATCTGAAATAGGAGCGACGTAAATTGAACAAATGTGATAGAATTTCCCTGAATTCTTATATTAACCAAAATATAAAATAATCTAATCGGGTCTCTGATTGCCCTATCATAGAAGTTTAATAGTGCATTTTACTCGCCAATCCACGCGCTTTAAGATTCCGCCTAGCCCAGTACGCTATCTGAAATAGGAGCGACGTAAATTGAACAAATGTGATAGAATTTGGCTGATTTCTTAAATTAACCATAATATAAAATGATCTAATCGGGTCTCTGTTTGCCCTATCATAGAAGTTTAATAGTGCGTTTTACTCGCCATTTCATGCGCTTTGAGATGGCGCTTAGCCCCATACGCTATCTGCAATAGGAGCGACGTAAATTGAACAAATGCGATAGAATTTCGCTGAATTCTTAAATTAACCATAATATAAAATGATCTAATTGGGTCTCTGTCTGCCCTATCATAGAAGTTTAATAGTGCATTTCACTCGTCATTTCATGCGCTTTGAGATGCCGCCTAGCCCAGTACGCTATCTGAAATAGGAGCGACGTAAGTTGAACAAATGTGATAGAATTTCCCTGAAATCTTATATTAAACAAAATATAAAATGATCTAAACGGGACTCTGATTGCCCTATCATAGAAGTTTAGTAGTGCATTTTACTCGCCATTCCACGCGCTTTAAGATGCCGCCTAGCCCAGTACGCTATCTGAAATAGGAGCGACGTAAGTTGAACAAATGTGATAGAATTACGCTGAATTCTTATATTAACCGTAATATAAAATGATCTAATCGGGTCTCTGTTTGCCCTACCCTACAAGTTTAGCAGTGCATTTTACTCGCCATTTCATGCGCTTTGAGATGCCGCTTAGCCCAATACGCTATCTGAAATAGGAGCGCCGTAAATTGAACAAATGTGATAGAATTTCCCTGAATTCTTATATTAACCAAAATATAAAATGATCTAATCGGGTCTCTGATTGCCGTATCATAGAAGTTTAATAGTGCATTTTACTCTACAATCCACGCGCTTTAAGATTCCGCCTAGCCCAGTACGCTATTTGAAATAGGAGCGACGTAAATTGAACAAATGTGATAGAATTTGGCAGAATTCTTAAGTTAACCATAATATAAAATGATCTAATCGGGTCTCTGTTTGCCCTACCCTAGAAGTTTAATAGTGCATTTTACTCGCCATTTCTTGCGCTTTAAGATGCCGCCGAGCCCAGTACGCTATCTGAAGTAGGAGCGACGTAAGTTGAACAAATGTGATAGAATTCGGCTGAATTCTTAAATTAACCATAATATAAAATGATCTAATCGGGTCTCTGTTCGCCCTACCGTAGAAGTCTAATGGTGCATTTCACTCGCCATTTCATGCGCTTTGTGATGCCGCTTAGCCCAATACGCTATCTGAAATAGGAGCGACGTAAGTTGAACAAATGTGATAGAATTTCGCTGAATTCTTCTATTAACCATAATGTAAAATGATCTGATCGGGTCTCTGTTCGCCCTAGCCTAGAAGTTTGATAGTGCATTTTATTCGCCACTTCATGCGCTTTGATATGCCGCTTAGCCGAATACGCTATCTGAAATAGGAGCGACGTAAATTGAACAAATGTGATAGAATTTCGCTGAATTCTTAAATTAACCATAATATAAAATGATCTCATCGGGTCTCTGTTCGCCCTACCCTAGAAGTATAATAGTGCATTTTACTCGCCATTTCATGCGCTTTGAGATGCCGCATAGCCCAATACGCTGTCTGAAATAGGAGCAACGTAAATTGAACAAATGTGATAGAATTTCCGTGAATCCTTATATTAACCTTAATGTAAAATGATCTAATCGGGTCTCTGTTCGCCCTACCATAGAAGTTTAATAGTGCATTGTACTCGCCATTTCATGCGCTTTGAGATGCCGCATAGCCCAAAACGCTATCTGAAATAGGAGCGTGGTAAATTGAACAAATGTGATAGAATTTCCGTGAATCCTTATATTAACCTTAATGTAAAATGATCTAATCGGGTCTCTGTTCGCCCTACCGTAGAAGTCTAATGGTGCATTTCACTCGCCATTTCATGCGCTTTGTGATGCCGCTTAGCCCAATACGCTATCTGAAATAGGAGCGACGTAAGTTGAACAAATGTGATAGAATTTCGCTGAATTCTTCTATTAACCATAATGTAAAATGATCTGATCGGGCCTCTGTTCGCCCTAGCCTAGAAGTTTAATAGTGCATTTTATTCGCCACTTCATGCGCTTTGATATGCCGCTTAGCCGAATACGCTATCTGAAATAGGAGCGACGTAAATTGAACAAATGTGATACTATTTCCCTGAAATCTTATATTAAACAAAATATAAAATGATCTAATCGGGTCTCTGATTGCCCTATCATAGAAGTTTAGTAGTGCATTTTACTCGTCATTCCACGCGCTTTAAGTTGCCGCCTAGCCCAGTACGCTATCTGAAATAGGAGCGACGTAAGTTGAACAAATGTGATAGAACTTTGCTGAATTTTTAAATTAACCATAATATAAAATGATCTAATCGGGTCTCTGTTTGCCCTACCCTAGAAATTTAATAGTGCATTTTAGTCGCCATTTCATGCGCTTTGAGATCCGGCTTAGCCCAATACGGTATCTGAAATAGGAGCGACGTAAATTGAACAAATGTGATAGAATTTCCCTGAAATCTTGTATTAAACAAAATATAAAATGATCTAATCGCGTCTCTGATTGCCCTATCATACAAGTTTCATAGTGCATTTTACTCGCCACTCCACGCGCTTTAGGATGCCGCCTAGCCCAGTACGCTATCCGAAATAGGAGCGACGTAAATTGAACAAATGTGATAGAATTTTGCTGAATTCTTAAATTAACCATAATATAAAATGATCTAATCGGGTCTCTGTTTGCCCTACCCTAGAACTTTAATAGTGCATTTTACTCGCCATTTCATGCGCTTTGAGGTGCCGCTTAGCCCAATACGCTATCTGAAATAGGAGCGACGTAAATTGAACGATTGTGATAGAAATTCGCTGAATACTTATATAAACCTTAATGTAAAATGATCTAATCGGGACTCTGTTCGCCCTACCTTAGATGTTTAATAGTGCATTTCACTCGTCATTTCATGCGCTTTGAGATGCCGCTTAGCCCAATACGATATCTGAAATAGGAGCGACGTAAATTGAACAAATGTGATAGAATTTCCCTGAATTCTTATATTAACCAAAATATAAAATAATCTAATCGGGTCTCTGATTGCCCTATCATAGAAGTTTAATAGTGCATTTTACTCGCCAATCCACGCGCTTTAAGATTCCGCCTAGCCCAGTACGCTATCTGAAATAGGAGCGACGTAAATTGAACAAATGTGATAGAATTTGGCTGATTTCTTAAATTAACCATAATATAAAATGATCTAATCGGGTCTCTGTTTGCCCTATCATAGAAGTTTAATAGTGCATTTTACTCGCCATTTCATGCGCTTTGAGATGGCGCTTAGCCCCATACGCTATCTGCAATAGGAGCGGCGTAAATTGAACAAATGCGATAGAATTTCGCTGAATTCTTAAATTAACCATAATATAAAATGATCTAATTGGGTCTCTGTCTGCCCTATCATAGAAGTTTAATAGTGCATTTCACTCGTCATTTCATGCGCTTTGAGATGCCGCCTAGCCCAGTACGCTATCTGAAATAGGAGCGACGTAAGTTGAACAAATGTGATAGAATTTCCCTGAAATCTTATATTAAACAAAATATAAAATGATCTAAACGGGACTCTGATTGCCCTATCATAGAAGTTTAGTAGTGCATTTTACTCGCCATTCCACGCGCTTTAAGATGCCGCCTAGCCCAGTACGCTATCTGAAATAGGAGCGACGTAAGTTGAACAAATGTGATAGAATTACGCTGAATTCTTATATTAACCGTAATATAAAATGATCTAATCGGGTCTCTGTTTGCCCTACCCTACAAGTTTAGCAGTGCATTTTACTCGCCATTTCATGCGCTTTGAGATGCCGCTTAGCCCAATACGCTATCTGAAATAGGAGCGCCGTAAATTGAACAAATGTGATAGAATTTCCCTGAATTCTTATATTAACCAAAATATAAAATAATCTAATCGGGTCTCTGATTGCCGTATCATAGAAGTTTAATAGTGCATTTTACTCTACAATCCACGCGCTTTAAGATTCCGCCTAGCCCAGTACGCTATTTGAAATAGGAGCGACGTAAATTGAACAAATGTGATAGAATTTGGCAGAATTCTTAAGTTAACCATAATATAAAATGATCTAATCGGGTCTCTGTTTGCCCTACCCTAGAAGTTTAATAGTGCATTTTACTCGCCATTTCATGCGCTTTGAGATGGCGCTTAGCCCAATACGGTATCTGAAATAGGAGCGACGTAAATTGAACAAATGTGATAGAATTTGGCTGAATTCTTAAATTAACCATAATATAAAATCATCTTATCGGGTCTCTGTTTGCCCTACCCTAGAAGTTTAATAGTGCATTTTACTCGCCATTTCTTGCGCTTTAAGATGCCGCCGAGCCCAGTACGCTATCTGAAGTAGGAGCGACGTAAGTTGAACAAATGTGATAGAATTCGGCTGAATTCTTAAATTAACCATAATATAAAATGATCTAATCGGGTCTCTGTTTGCCCTACCCTAGAAGTTTAACAGTGCATTTTACTCGCCATTTCATGCGCTTTGAGATACCGCTTAGCCCAATACGCTATCTGAAATAGGAGCGACGTAAATTGAACAAATGTGATAGAATTTGGCTGAATTCTTAAATTAACCATAATATAAAATGATCTAATCGGGTCTCTGTTTGCCCTACCATAGAAGTTTAATAGTGCATTTTACTCGCCATTTCATGCGCTTTGAGATGGCGCTTAGCCCAATACGCTATCTGAAATAGGAGCGACGTAAATTGAACAAATGTGATAGAATTTGGCTGAATTTATAAATTAACCATAATATAAAATCATCTAATCGGGTCTCTGTTTGCCCTACCCTAGAAGTTTAATAGTGCATTTTATTCGCCATTTCATACGCTTTGAGATGCCGCTTTGCCCAATACGCTATCTGAAATAGGAGCGACGTAAATTGAACAAATGTGATAGAATTTCACTGAATTCTTATATTAACCAAAATATAAAATGATCTAATCGGGTCTCTGATTGCCCTAGCATAGAAGTTTAATAGTGCATTTTACTCGCCATTTCATGCGCTTTGAGATGCCGCTTAGCCCAATACGCTATCTGAAATAGGAGCGACGTAAATTGAACAAATGTGATAGAATTTTGCTGAATTCTTAAATTAACCATAATATAAAATGATCTAATCGGGTCTCTGTTTGCCACACCCTAGAAGTTTAATAGCGGATTTTGCTCGCCATTTCATGCGCTTTGAGATGCCGCTTAGCCCAATACGCTATCTGAAATAGGAGCGACGTAAGTTGAAAAATTGTGATAGAATTTCGCTGAATTCTTTTATGAACCATAATGTAAAATGATCTAATCGGGTCTCTGTTCTCCCTAGCCTAGAAGTCTAATAGTGCATTTTATTCTCCATTTCATGCGCTTTGAGATGCCGCTTAGCCCAATACGCTATCTGAAATAGGAGCGACGTAAATTGAACAAATGTGATAGAATTTCCGTGAAATCTTATATTAAACAAAATATAAAATGATCTAAACGGGACTCTGATTGCCCTATCATAGAAGTTTAGTAGTGCATTTTACTCGCCATTCCACGCGCTTTAAGATGCCGCCTAGCCCAGTACGCTATCTGAAATAGGAGCGACGTAAGTTGAACAAATGTGATAGAATTACGCTGAATTCTTATATTAACCGTAATATAAAATGATCTAATCGGGTCCCTGTTTGCCTTATCACAGAAGTTTAATAGTGAATTTTACTCGCCATTTCATGCGCTTTGAGATGGCGCTTAGCCCAATACGCTATCTGAAATAGGAGCGACGTAAGTTGAACAAATGTGATAGAATTCGGCTGAATTCTTATATTAACCAAAATATAAAATGATCTAATCGGGACTCTGATTGCCCTATCATAGAAGTTTAATAGTGAATTTTACTCGCCCTTCCACGCGCTTTAAGATGCCGCCTAGCCCAGTACGCTATCTGAAATAGGAGCGACGTAAATTGAACAAATGTGATGGAATTTGGCTGAATTCTTAAATTAACCATAATATAAAATGATCTAATCGGGTCTCTGTTTGCCCTACCCTAGAAGTTTAATAGTGCATTTTACTCGCCATTTCATGCGCTTTGAGATGGCGCTTAGCCCAATACGCTATCTGAAATAGGAGCGACGTAAGTTGAACAAATGTGATAGAATTCGGCAGAATTCTTATATTAACCAAAATATAAAATGATCTAATCGGGACTCTGATTGCCCTATCATAGAAGTTTAATAGTGAATTTTACTCGCCCTTCCACGCGCTTTAAGATGCCGCCTAGCCCAGTACGCTATCTGAAATAGGAGCGACGTAAATTGAACAAATGTGATAGAATTTCCCTGAATACTTATATTAACCTTAATGTAAAATGATCTAATCGGGTCGCTGATTTCCCTATCATAGAAGTTTAATAGTGCATTTTACTCGCCAATCCACGCGCTTTAAGATTCCGCCTAGCCCAGTACGCTATCTGAAATAGGAGCGACGTAAATTGAACAAATGTGATAGAATTTGGCTGAATTCTTAAATTAACCATAATATAAAATCATCTTATCGGGTCTCTGTTTGCCCTACCCTAGAAGTTTAAAGTGCATTTTACTCGCCATTTCTTGCGCTTTAACATGCCGCCGAGCCCAGTACGCTATCTGAAGTAGGAGCGACGTAAATTGAACAAATGTGATAGAATTCGGCTGAATTCTTAAATTAACCATAACATAAAATGATCTAATCGGGTCTCTGTTTGCCCTACCCTAGAAGTTTAACAGTGCATTTTACTCGCCATTTCATGCGCTTTGAGATGCCGCTTAGCCCAATACGCTATCTGAAATAGGAGCGAAGTAAATTGAACAAATGTGATAGAATTTCGCTGAATTCTTAAATTAACCAAAATATAAAATGATCTAATCGGGTCTCTGATTGCCCTATCATAGAAGATTAATAGTGCATTTTACTCCCCATTCCACGCGCTTCAAGATGCCGCCTATCCCAGTACGCTATCTGAAATAGGAGCGACGTAAATTGAACAAATGTGATAGAATTTGGCTGATTTCTTAAATTAACCATAATATAAAATGATCTAATCGGGTCTCTGTTTGCCCTACCCTAGAAGTTTAATAGTGCATTTTACTCGCCATTTCATGCGCTTTGAGATGGCGCTTAGCCCCATACGCTATCTGCAATAGGAGCGACGTAAATTGAACAAATGTGATAGAATTTCGCTGAATTCTTAAATTAACCATAATATAAAATGATCTAATCGGGTCTCTGTCTGCCCTATCATAGAAGTTTAATAGTGCATTTCACTCGTCATTTCATGCGCTTTGAGATGCCGCCTAGCCCAGTACGCTATCTGAAATAGGAGCGACGTAAGTTGAACAAATGTGATAGAATTACGCTGAATTAATATATTAACCTTAATGTAAAATGATCTAATCGGGTCTTTGTTCGCCCTACCCTTGAAGTTTAATAGTGCACATTGCTCGCCATTTCATGCGCTTTGAGATGGCGCTTAGCCCAATACGCTATCTGAAATAGGAGCGACGTAAATTGAACAAATGTGATAGAATTTCGCTGAATTCTTATATTAACCAAAATATAAAATGATCTAATCGGGTTTCTGATTGCCCTATCATAGAAGATTAATAGTGCATTTTACTGGCCATTTCACGCGCTTTAAGATGCCGCCTAGCCCAGTACGCTATATGAAATAGGAGCGACGTAAATTGAACAAGTGTGATAGAATTTTGCTGAATTCTTAAATTAACCATAATATAAAATGATCTAATCGGGTCTCTGTTTGCCCTATCATAGAAGTTTAATAGTGCATTTCACTCGTCATTTCATGCGCTTTGAGATGCCGCCTAGCCCAGTACGCTATCTGAAATAGGAGCGACGTAAGTTGAACAAATGTGATAGAATTACGCTGAATTATTATATTAACCGTAATATAAAATTATCTAATCGGGTCTCTGTTTGCCCTACCCTAGAAGTTTAATAGTGCACTTTGCTCGCCATTTCATGCGCTTTGAGATGGCGCTTCGCCCAATAAGCTATCTGAAATAGGAGCGACGTAAACTGAACAAATGTGATAGAATTTCGCTGAATTCTTATATTAACCAAAATATAAAATGATCTAATCGGGACTCTGATTGCCCTATCATAGAAGTTTAATAGTGAATTTTACTCGCCCTTCCACGCGCTTTAAGATGCCGCCTAGCCCAGTACGCTATCTGAAATAGGAGCGACGTAAATTGAACAAATGTGATAGAATTTCCCTGAATACTTATATTAACCTTAATGTAAAATGATCTAATCGGGTCTCTGATTGCCCTATCATAGAAGCTTAATAGTGCATTTTACTCGCCAATCCACGCGCTTTAAGATTCCGCCTAGCCCAGTACGCTATCTGAAATAGGAGCGACGTAAATTGAACAAATGTGATGGAATTTGGCTGAATTCTTAAATTAACCATAATATAAAATGATCTAATCGGGTCTCTGTTTGCCCTACCCTAGAAGTTTAATAGTGCATTTTACTCGCCATTTCATGCGCTTTGAGATGGCGCTTAGCCCAATACGCTATCTGAAATAGGAGCGACGTAAATTGAACAAATGTGATAGAATTTGGCTGAATTCTTAAATTAACCATAATATAAAATCATCTTATCGGGTCTCTGTTTGCCCTACCCTAGAAGTTTAAAGTGCATTTTACTCGCCATTTCTTGCGCTTTAAGATGCCGCCGAGCCCAGTACGCTATCTGAAGTAGGAGCGACGTAAATTGAACAAATGTGATAGAATTCGGCTGAATTCTTAAATTAACCATAATATAAAACGGTCTAATCGGGTCTCTGTTTGCCCTACCCTAGAAGTGTAATAGTGCATTTCAGTCGTCATTTCATGCGCCTTATGATGCCGCTTACCCTAGTAAGCTATCTGAAGTAGGAGCGACGTAAATTGAACAAATGTGATAAAATTTCGCAGAATCCTTATGTTAACCAAAATATAAAATGATCTAATCTGGTCTCTGTTCGCCCTAGCCTAGAAGTTTAATAGTGCATTTTGTTCGCCATTTCATGCGCTTTGTGATGCCGCTTAGCCCAATACGCTATCTGAAATAGGAGCGACGTAAATTGAACAAATGTGATAGAATTTCCCTGAAATCTTATATTAAACAAAATATAAAATGATCTAATCGGGTCTCTGATTGCTCTATCATAGAAGTTTAGTAGTGCATTTTACTCGCCATTTCATGCGCTTTGAGATGCCGCATAGCCCAATACGCTGTCTGAAATAGGAGCAACGTAAATAGAACAAATGTGATAGAATTTCCGTGAATCCTTATATTAACCTTAATGTAAAATGATCTAATCGGGTCACTGTTCGCCCTACCATAGAAGTTTAATAGTGCATTGTACTCGCCATTTCATGCGCTTTGAGATGCCGCATAGCCCAAAACGCTATCTGAAATAGGAGCGACGTAAATTGAACAAATGTGATAGAATTTCCGTGAATCCTTATATTAACCTTAATGTAAAATGATCTAATCGGGTCTCTGTTCGCCCTACCGTAGAAGTCTAATGGTGCATTTCACTCGCCATTTCGTGCGCTTTGTGATGCCGCTTAGCCCAATACGCTATCTGAAATAGGAGCGACGTAAGTTGAACAAATGTGATAGAATTTCGCTGAATTCTTCTATTAACCATAATGTAAAATGATCTGATCGGGTCTCTGTTCGCCCTAGCCTAGAAGTTTGATAGTGCATTTTATTCGCCACTTCATGCGCTTTGATATGCCGCTTAGCCGAATACGCTATCTGAAATAGGAGCGACGTAAATTGAACAAATGTGATAGAATTTCGCTGAATTCTTAAATTAACCATAATATAAAATGATCTCATCGGGTCTCTGTTCGCCCTACCCTAGAAGTATAATAGTGCATTTTACTCGCCATTTCATGCGCTTTGAGATGCCGCATAGCCCAATACGCTGTCTGAAATAGGAGCAACGTAAATTGAACAAATGTGATAGAATTTCCGTGAATCCTTATATTAACCTTAATGTAAAATGATCTAATCGGGTCTCTGTTCGCCCTACCATAGAAGTTTAATAGTGCATTGTGCTCGCCATTTCATGCGCTTTGAGATGCCGCATAGCCCAAAACGCTATCTGAAATAGGAGCGTGGTAAATTGAACAAATGTGATAGAATTTCCGTGAATCCTTATATTAACCTTAATGTAAAATGATCTAATCGGGTCTCTGTTCGCCCTACCGTAGAAGTCTAATGGTGCATTTCACTCGCCATTTCATGCGCTTTGTGATGCCGCTTAGCCCAATACGCTATCTGAAATAGGAGCGACGTAAGTTGAACAAATGTGATAGAATTTCGCTGAATTCTTCTATTAACCATAATGTAAAATGATCTGATCGGGCCTCTGTTCGCCCTAGCCTAGAAGTTTAATAGTGCATTTTATTCGCCACTTCATGCGCTTTGATATGCCGCTTAGCCGAATACGCTATCTGAAATAGGAGCGACGTAAATTGAACAAATGTGATACTATTTCCCTGAAATCTTATATTAAACAAAATATAAAATGATCTAATCGGGTCTCTGATTGCCCTATCATAGAAGTTTAGTAGTGCATTTTACTCGTCATTCCACGCGCTTTAAGTTGCCGCCTAGCCCAGTACGCTATCTGAAATAGGAGCGACGTAAGTTGAACAAATGTGATAGAACTTTGCTGAATTCTTAAATTAACCATAATATAAAATGATCTAATCGGGTCTCTGTTTGCCCTACCCTAGAAGTTTAATAGTGCATTTTAGTCGCCATTTCATGCGCTTTGAGATCCGGCTTAGCCCAATACGGTATCTGAAATAGGAGCGACGTAAATTGAACAAATGTGATAGAATTTCCCTGAAATCTTGTATTAAACAAAATATAAAATGATCTAATCGCGTCTCTGATTGCCCTATCATACAAGTTTAATAGTGCATTTTACTCGCCACTCCACGCGCTTTAGGATGCCGCCTAGCCCAGTACGCTATCCGAAATAGGAGCGACGTAAATTGAACAAATGTGATAGAATTTTGCTGAATTCTTAAATTAACCATAATATAAAATGATCTAATCGGGTCTCTGTTTGCCCTACCCTAGAAGTTTAATAGTGCATTTTACTCGCCATTTCATGCGCTTTGAGGTGCCGCTTAGCCCAATACGCTATCTGAAATAGGAGCGACGTAAATTGAACGATTGTGATAGAAATTCGCTGAATACTTATATAAACCTTAATGTAAAATGATCTAATCGGGACTCTGTTCGCCCTACCCTAGAAGTTTAATAGTGCATTTCACTCGTCATTTCATGCGCTTTGAGATGCCGCTTAGCCCAATACGATATCTGAAATAGGAGCGACGTAAATTGAACAAATGTGATAGAATTTCCCTGAATTCTTATATTAACCAAAATATAAAATAATCTAATCGGGTCTCTGATTGCCCTATCATAGAAGTTTAATAGTGCATTTTACTCGCCATTTCACGCGCTCTAAGATGCCGCCTAGCCCAGTACGCTATCTGAAGTAGGAGCGACGTAAGTTGAACAAATGTGATAGAATTTCGCAGAATTCTTATATTAACCAAAATATAAAATGATCTAAACTGGTCTCTGTTCGCCATAGCCTAGAAGTTTAATAGTGCATTTTGTTCGCCATTTCATGCGCTTTGTGATGCCGCTTAGCCCAATACGCTATCTGTAATAGGAGCGACGTAAATTTTACAAATGTGATAGAATTACGCCGAATTCTTATATTAACCGTAATATAAAATGATCTAATCGGGTCTCTGTTTGCCTTATCCTAGAAGTTTAATAGTGCATTCTACTCGCCATTCCACGCGCTTTAAGATGCCGCCTAGCCCAGTACGCTACCTGAAATAGGAGCGACGTAAGTTGAACAAATGTGATAGAATTACGCTGAATTCTTATATTAACCGTAATATAAAATGTTCTAATCGGGTCTCTGTTTGCCTTACCCTAGTAGTTTAATTGTGCATTTTACTCACCATTTCATGCGCTTTGAGATGCCGCTTATGCCAATACGCTATCTGAAATAGGAGCGACGTAAGTTGAACAAATGTGATAGAATTTCGCTGAATACTTATATTAACCAAAATATAAAATGATCTAATCGGGTCTCTGTTTGCCTTATCCTAGAAGTTTAGTATTGCATTTTACTCGCCATTTCATGCGCTTTGAGATGCCGCTTAGCCCAATACGCTATCTGAAATAGGAGCGACGTAAATTGAACAAACGTGATAGAATTTCCCTGAAATCTTATATTAAACAAAATATAAAATGATCTAATCGGGTCTCTGATTGCCCTATCATAGAAGTTTAGTAGTGCATTCTACTCGCCATTCCACGCGCTTTATGATGCCGCCTAGCCCAGTACGCTATCTGAAATAGGAGCGACGTAAGTTGAACAAATGTGATAGAATTACGCTGAATTCTTATATTAACCGTAATATAAAATAATCTAATCGGGTCTCTGTTTGCCTTATCCTAGAAGTTTAGTATTGCATTTTACTCGCCATTTCATGCGCTTTGAGATGCCGCTTAGTCCAATACGCTATCTGAAATAGGAGCGACGTAAATTGAACGAATGTGATAGAATTTCGCTGAATTCTTAAATTAACTATAATATAAAATGATCTAATCGGGTCACTGATTGCCCTACCCTAGAAGTTTAATAGTGCATTTTACTCGCCATTTCATGCGCTTTGAGATGCCGCTTAGCCCAATACGCTATCTGAAATATGAGCGACGAAAGTTGAACAAATGTGATAGAATTTCGCTGAATTATTTTATTAACCAGAATGTAAAATGATCTAATCTGGTCTCTGTTCGCCCTAGCCTAGAAGTTTAATAGTGGATTTTACTCGGCATTCCACGCGCTTTAAGATGCCGCCTATCCCAGAACGCTATCTGAAATAGGAGCGACCTAAATTGAACGAATGTGATAGAATTTTGCTGAATTCTTAAATTAACCATAATATAAAATGATCTAATCGGGTCTCTGCTTGCCCTACCCTAGAAGTTTATAGTGCATTTTAGTCGCCATTTCATGCGCTTTGAGATGCCGCTTCGCCCAATACGCTATCTGAAATAGGAGCGACGTAAATTAAACAAATGTGATAGAATTTCCCTGAAATCTTATATTAAACAAAATATAAAATGATCTAATCGGGTCTCTGATTGCCCCTATCATAGATGTTTAGCAGTGCATTTTACTTGCCATTCCACGCGCTTTAAGATGACGCCTAGCCCAGTACGCTATCTAAATTAGGAGCGACGTAAGTTGAACAAATGTGATAGAATTTCGCTCAATTCTTAAATTAACCATAATATAAAATGATCTAATCGGGTCCCTGATTGCCCTAGCATAGAAGTTTAATAGTGCATTTTACTCGCCATTCCGCGCGCTTTAAGATGCCGCATAGCCCAGTTCGCTATCTGAAATATGAGCGACGCAAATTGAACAAATGTGATAGAATTTCGCTGAATTCTTATATTAACCAAAATATAAAATGATCTAATCGGGTCTCTGTTTGCCCTACCCTAGAAGTTTAATAGTGCATTTAGCTCGCCATTTCATGCGCTTTGAGATGCCGCTGAGCCCAGTACGCTAATTGAAATAGGAGCGACTTAAATTGAACAAATGTGATAGAATTTCACTGAATTCTTATATTAACCAAAATATAAAATGATCTAATCGGGTCTCTGTTCGCCCTACCATAGAAGTCTAATGGTGAATTTCACTCGCCATGTCATGCGCTTTGAGATGCCGCTTAGCCCAATACGCTATCTGAAATAGGAGCGACGTAAGTTGGACAAATGTGATAGAATTTCGCTGAATTCTTTTATTAACCATAATGTAAAATGATCTGCTCGGGTCTCTGTTCGCCCTAGCCTAGAAGTTTAATAGTGCATTTCACTCGTCATTTCATGCGCTTTGAGATGCCGCTGAGCCCAATAAGGTATCTGTAATAGGAGCGACGTAAATTGAACAAATGTGATAGAATTTCGCTGAATTGTTATATTAACCAAAATATAAAATGATCGAATCGGGTCTCTGATTGCCCTATCATAGAATTTTAATAGTGCATTCTACTCGCCATTCAACCCGCTTTAAGATGCCGCCTAGCCCAGTACGCTATCTGAAATAGGAGCGACGTAAATTGAACAAATGTGATAGAATTTTGCTGAATTCTTAAATTAACCATAATATAAAATGATCTAATCGGGTCTCTGATTGCCCTATCATAGAATTTTAATAGTGCATTTTACTCGCCATTCCACGCGGTTTAAGATGCCGCCTAGCCCAGTACGCTATCTGAAATAGGAGCGACGTAATTTGAAGAAATGTGATAGAATTACGCTGAATTCTTATATTAACCGTACTATAAAATGATCTAATCGGGTCTCTGTTTGCCTTACCCTAGAAGTTTAATAGTGCATTTTACTCGCCATTTCATGCGCTTTGAGATGCCCTTATCCCAATACGCTATCTGAAATAGGAGCGACGTAAATTGAACAAATGTGATAGAATGTCGCTGAATTCTTAAATTAACCATAATATAAAATGATCTAATCGGGTCTCTGTTTGCTCTACCCTAGAAGTTTAATAGTGCATTTTACTCGCAATTTCATGCGCTGTGAGGTGCCTCTTAACCCAATACGCTATCTGCAATAGGAGCGACGTAAATTGAACAAACGTGATAGAATTACGCCGCATTCTTATATTAACCGTAATAAAAAATGATCTAAACGGGTCTCTGTTTGCCTTATGCTAGAATTTTGATAGTGCATTGTACTCGCCATTTCATGCGCTTTGAGATGCCGCTTAGACCAATACGCTATCTGAAATAGGAGCGACGTAAATTGAACAAATGTGATAGAATTTCGCTGAATTCTTAAATTAACCATAATATAAAATGATCTAATGGGGTCTCTGTTTGCCCTACACTAGAAGTTTAATAGTGCATTTTACTCGCTATTCCACGCGCTTTAAGATGCCGCCTAGCCCAGTACGCTATCTGAAATAGGAACGACGTAAATTGAACAAATATGATAGAGTTTCGCTGAATTCTTAAATTAACCATAATATAAAATGATCTTATCGGGTCTCTGTTTGCGCTACCCTACAAGTTTAATAGTGCATTTTACTCGCCATTTCTTGCGCTTTGAGTTGCCGCTTAGCCCAATACGCTATCTGAAATATCAGCGACGTAAATTGAACAAATGTGATAGAATTACGCTGAATTCATATATTAACCGTAATATAAAATGATCTAATCGGGTCTCTGTTTGCCTTACCCTAGAAGTTTAATAGTGCATTTTACTCGTCATTTCTTGCGCTTTGAGATGCCGCTTAGCCCAATACGCTATCTGAAATAGGAGCGACGTAAATTGAACAAATGTGATAGAATTTCCCTGAATACTTATATTAACCGTAATATAAAATGATCTAATCGGGTCTCTGTTTGCCTTATCCTAGATGTTTAATAGTGCATTTTACTCGGCATTTCATGCGCTTTGAGATGCCGCTTCGCCCAATACGCTATCTGAAATAGGAGCGACGTAACTTGAACGAATGTGATAGAATTTCGCTGAATTCTTATATTAACCAAAATATAAAATGATCTAATCGGGTCTCTGATTGCCCTACCCTAGAAGTTTAATAGTGCATTTTACTCGCCATTTCATACGCTTTGAGATGCCGCTTAGCCCAGTGCGCTATCTGGAATAGGAGCGACGTAAATTGAACAAATGTGATAGAATTACGCTGAATTCTTATATTAACCGTAATATAAAATGATCTAATCGGGTCTCTGTTTGCCTTACCCTAGAAGTTTAATAGTGCATTTTACTCGCCATTTCTTGCGCTTTGAGATGCCGCTTAGCACAAGTCGCTATCTGAAATAGAGGCGATGTAAATTGAACAAATGTGATAGAATATCGCTGAATTCTTATATTAACCTTAATGTAAAATGATCTAATCGGGTCTCTGATTGCCCTACCCTAGAAGTTTAATAGTGCATTTTAATCGCCATTTCATGCGCTTTGAGATGCCGCTTAGCCCAATACGCTATCTGAAATAGGAGCGACGTAAATTGAACAAATGTGATAGAATTTCGCTGAATTCTTATATTAACCAAAATATAAAATGATCTAATCGGGTCTCTGATTGCCCTATCATAGAAGCTTAATAGTGCATTTTACTCGCCATTCCACGCGCTTTAAGTTGCCGCCTAGCCCAGTACGCTATCTGAAATAGGAGCTACGTAAATTGAACAAATGTGAAAGAATTTCGCTGAATTCTTATATTAACCGTAATATAAAATGATCAAATCGGGTCTCTGTTTGCCTTATCCTAGAAGTTTAATAGTGCATTTTACTCGCCATTTCATGCGCTTTGAGATGCCGCTTAGCCCAATACGCTATCTGAAATAGGAGCGACGTAAATTGAACAAATGTGAAAGAATTTCGCTGAATTCTTATATTAACCAAAATATAAAATGATGTAATCAGGTCTCTGTTCGCCCTACCCAAGAAGTTTAATAGTGCATTTCTCTCGTCATTTCATGCGCTTTGAGATGCCGCTTAGCCCAATAGCTATCTGAAATAGGAGCGACGTAAATTGAACTAATGTGATAGAATTTCCCTGAAATCTTATATTAAACAAAATATAAAATGATCTAAACGGGACTCTGATTGCCCTATCATAGATGTTTAGTAGCGCATTTTACTCGCCCTTCCACGCGCTTTAAGATGCCGCCTAGCCCAGTACACTATCTGAAATAGGAGCGACGTATGTTGAACAAATGTGATAGAATTACGCTGAATTCTTATATTAACCGTAATATAAAATGATCTAATCGGGTCTCTGTTTGCATTACCATAGAAGTTTAATACTGCATTGTACTCGCCATTTCATGCGCTTTGAGATGCCGCTTAGCCCAATAGCTATCTGAAATAGGAGCGACGTAAATTGAACAAATGTGATAGGATTTCGCTGAATTCTTAAATTAACCATAATATAAAATGATCTAATCGGGTCTCTAAGTGCCCAACCCTAGAAGCTTAATAGTGCATTTTACTCGCCATTTCTTGTGCTTTGAGATGCCGCTTAGCCCAGTACGCTATCTGAAATAGGAGCAACGTAAATTGAACAAATGTGATAGAATTTCGCTGAATTCTTATATTAACCAAAATATAAAACGATCTAATCGGGTCTCTGATTGCCCTATCATAGAAGTTTAAGAGTGCATTTTGCTCGCCATTCCACGCGCTTTAAGATGCCGCCTAGCCCAGTACGCTATCTGAAATAGGAGCTACGTAAGTAGAACAAATGTGACAGAGTTACGCTGAAATCTTATATTAACCGTAATATAAAATGATCTAATCGGGTCTCTGTTTGCCGTATCCTCGAAGTTTAATAGTGCATTTTCTCGCCATTTCCTGCGCTTTGAGATGCCGCTTAGCCCAATACGCTATCTGAAATAGGAGCAACGTAAATTGAACAAATGTGATAGAATTTCGCTGAATTCTTAAATTAACCATAATATAAAATGATCTAATGGGGTCTCTGTTTGCCCTACCCTAGAAGTTTAATAGTGCATTTTACTCGCCATTTCTTGCGCTTTGAGATGCCGCTTAGCCCAACACGCTATCTGAAATAGGAGCGACGTAAATTGAACAAATATGATAGAGTTTCGCTGAATTCTTAAATTAACCATAATATAAAATGATCTTATCGGGTCTCTGTTTGCCCTACCCTAGAAGTTTAATAGTGCATTTTACTCGCCATTTCTTGCGCTTTGAGTTGCCGCTTAGCCCAATACGCTATCTGAAATATCAGCGACGTAAATTGAACAAATGTGAGACGATCTCGCTGAATTCTTATATTAACCTTAATGTAAAATGATCTAATCGCGTCTCTGTTTGCCTTATCCTAGAAGTTTAATAGTGCATTTCACTCGTCATTTCATGCGCTTTGTGATGCCGCTTAGCCCAATAGCTATCTGAAATAGGAGCTACGTAAGTTGAACAAATGTGACAGAGTTACGCTGAAATCTTATATTAACCGTAATATAAAATGATCTAATCGGGTCTCTGTTTGCCGTATCCTCGAAGTTTAATAGTGCATTTTCTCGCCATTTCCTGCGCTTTGAGATGCCGCTTAGCCCAATAGCTATCTGAAATAGGAGCGACGTAAATTGAACTAATGTGATAGAATTTCCCTGAAATCTTATATTAAACAAAATATAAAATGATCTAAACGGGACTCTGATTGCCCTATCATAGATGTTTAGTAGCGCATTTTACTCGCCCTTCCACGCGCTTTAAGATGCCGCCTAGCCCAGTACACTATCTGAAATAGGAGCGACGTATGTTGAACAAATGTGGTAGAATTTCGCTGAATTCTTAAATTAACCATAATATAAAATGATCTAAGCTGGTCTCTGTTTGCCCTACCCTAGAAGTTTAATAGTGCATTTTACTCGCCATTTCTTGCGCTTTGAGATGCCGCTTAGCCCAATACGCTATCTGAAATAGGAGCAACGTAAATTGAACAAATGTGATAGAATTTCGCTGAATTCTTATATTAACCGTAATATAAAATGTTCTAATCGGGTCTCTGTTTGCCTTACCCTAGTAGTTTAATTGTGCATTTTCCTCGCCATTTCATGCGCTTTGAGATGCCGCTTATGCCAATACGCTATCTGAAATAGGAGCGACGTAGAGTTGAACAAATGTGATAGAATTTCGCTGAATACTTATATTAACCAAAATATAAAATGATCTAATCGGGTCTCTGTTTGCCTTATCCTAGAAGTTTAGTATTGCATTTTACTCGCCATTTCATGCGCTTTGAGATGCCGCTTAGCCCAATACGCTATCTGAAATAGGAGCGACGTAAATTGAACAAACGTGATAGAATTTCCCTGAAATCTTATATTAAACAAAATATAAAATGATCTAATCGGGTCTCTGATTGCCCTATCATAGAAGTTGAGTAGTGCATTCTACTCGCCATTCCACGCGCTTTATGATGCCGCCTAGCCCAGTACGCTATCTGAAATAGGAGCGACGTAAGTTGAACAAATGTGATAGAATTAGGCTGAATTCTTATATTAACCGTAATATCAAATAATCTAATCGGGTCTCTGTTTGCCTTATCCTAGAAGTTTAGTATTGCATTTTACTCGCCATTTCATGCGCTTTGAGATGCCGCTTAGCCCAATACGCTATCTGAAATAGGAGCGACGTAAATTGAACAAATGTGATAGAATTTCGCTGAATTCTTAAATTAACTATAATATAAAATGATCTAATCGGGTCACTGATTGCCCTACCCTAGAAGTTTAATAGTGCATTTTACTCGCCATTTCATGCGCTTTGAGATGCCGCTTAGCCCAATACGCTATCTGAAATATGAGCGACGAAAGTTGAACAAATGTGATAGAATTTCGCTGAATTATTTTATTAACCAGAATGTAAAATGATCTAATCTGGTCTCTGTTCGCCCTAGCCTAGAAGTTTAATAGTGGATTTTACTCGGCATTCCACGCGCTTTAAGATGCCGCCTATCCCAGAACGCTATCTGAAATAGGAGCGACCTAAATTGAACGAATGTGATAGAATTTTGCTGAATTCTTAAATTAACCATAATATAAAATGATCTAATCGGGTCTCTGCTTGCCCTACCCTAGAAGTTTAATAGTGCATTTTAGTCGCCATTTCATGCGCTTTGAGATGCCGCTTCGCCCAATACGCTATCTGAAATAGGAGCGACCTAAATTAAACAAATGTGATAGAATTTCCCTGAAATCTTATATTAAACAAAATATAAAATGATCTAATCGGGTCTCTGATTGCCCTATCATAGATGTTTAGCAGTGCATTTTACTTGCCATTCCACGCGCTTTAAGATGCCGCCTAGCCCAGTACGCTATCTAAATTAGGAGCGACGTAAGTTGAACAAATGTGATAGAATTTCGCTCAATTCTTAAATTAACCATAATATAAAATGATCTAATCTGGTCTCTGTTCGCCCTAGCCTAGAAGTTTGATAGTGCATTTTGTTCGCCATTTCATGCGCTTTGAGATGCCGCTAAGCCCAATAAGCTGTCTGAAATAGGAGCGACGTAAATTGAACAAATGTGATAGAATTTCGCTGAATTCTTATATTAACCAAAATATAAAATGATCTAATCTGTCTCTGTATGCCCTACCCTAGAAGTTTAATCGTGCATTTCACACGCCATTTCATGCGCTTTGAGATGCCGCTTAGCCCAATACGCTATCTGAAATAGAAGCGACGTAAATTCAAAAAATGTGATAGAATCTTGCTGAATTCTTAAATTAACCATAATATAAAATGATCTAATCGGGTCTCTGTTTGCCCTACCCTAGGAGTTTAATAGTGCATTTTACTCGTCACTTTATGCGCTTTGAGATGCCGCTAAGCCCAATAAGCTATCATAATAGGAGCGACGTAAATCGAACAAATGTGATAGAATTACGCCGAATTCTTATATTAACCGTAATATAAAATGATCTAATCGGGTCTCTGTTTGCCTTATCCTAGAAGTTTAATAGTGCATTCTACTCGCCATTCCACGCGCTTTAAGATGCCGCCTAGCCCAGTACGCTACCTGAAATAGGAGCGACGTAAGTTGAACAAATGTGATAGAATTACGCTGAATTCTTATATTAACCGTAATATAAAATGTTCTAATCGGGTCTCTGTTTGCCTTACCCTAGTAGTTTAATTGTGCATTTTACTCGCCATTTCATGCGCTTTGAGATGCCGCTTATGCCAATACGCTATCTGAAATAGGAGCGACGTAAGTTGAACAAATGTGATAGAATTTCGCTGAATACTTATATTAACCAAAATATAAAATGATCTAATCGGGTCTCTGTTTGCCTTATCCTAGAAGTTTAGTATTGCATTTTACTCGCCATTTCATGCGCTTTGAGATGCCGCTTAGCCCAATACGCTATCTGAAATAGGAGCGACGTAAATTGAACAAACGTGATAGAATTTCCCTGAAATCTTATATTAAACAAAATATAAAATGATCTAATCGGGTCTCTGATTGCCCTATCATAGAAGTTTAGTAGTGCATTCTACTCGCCATTCCACGCGCTTTATGATGCCGCCTAGCCCAGTACGCTATCTGAAATAGGAGCGACGTAAGTTGAACAAATGTGATAGAATTAGGCTGAATTCTTATATTAACCGTAATATAAAATAATCTAATCGGGTCTCTGTTTGCCTTATCCTAGAAGTTTAGTATTGCATTTTACTCGCCATTTCATGCGCTTTGAGATGCCGCTTAGCCCAATACGCTATCTGAAATAGGAGCGACGTAAATTGAACAAATGTGATAGAATTTCGCTGAATTCTTAAATTAACTATAATATAAAATGATCTAATCGGGTCACTGATTGCCCTACCCTAGAAGTTTAATAGTGCATTTTACTCGCCATTTCATGCGCTTTGAGATGCCGCTTAGCCCAATACGCTATCTGAAATATGAGCGACGAAAGTTGAACAAATGTGATAGAATTTCGCTGAATTATTTTATTAACCAGAATGTAAAATGATCTAATCTGGTCTCTGTTTGCCCTAGCCTAGAAGTTTAATAGTGGATTTTACTCGGCATTCCACGCGCTTTAAGATGCCGCCTATCCCAGAACGCTATCTGAAATAGGAGCGACCTAAATTGAACGAATGTGATAGAATTTTGCTGAATTCTTAAATTAACCATAATATAAAATGATCTAATCGGGTCTCTGCTTGCCCTACCCTAGAAGTTTAATAGTGCATTTTAGTCGCCATTTCATGCGCTTTGAGATGCCGCTTCGCCCAATACGCTATCTGAAATAGGAGCGACCTAAATTAAACAAATGTGATAGAATTTCCCTGAAATCTTATATTAAACAAAATATAAAATGATCTAATCGGGTCTCTGATTGCCCTATCATAGATGTTTAGCAGTGCATTTTACTTGCCATTCCACGCGCTTTAAGATGCCGCCTAGCCCAGTACGCTATCTAAATTAGGAGCGACGTAAGTTGAACAAATGTGATAGAATTTCGCTCAATTCTTAAATTAACCATAATATAAAATGATCTAATCTGGTCTCTGTTCGCCCTAGCCTAGAAGTTTGATAGTGCATTTTGTTCGCCATTTCATGCGCTTTGAGATGCCGCTAAGCCCAATAAGCTGTCTGAAATAGGAGCGACGTAAATTGAACAAATGTGATAGAATTTCGCTGAATTCTTATATTAACCAAAATATAAAATGATCTAATCTGTCTCTGTATGCCCTACCCTAGAAGTTTAATCGTGCATTTTACACGCCATTTCATGCGCTTTGAGATGCCGCTTAGCCCAATACGCTATCTGAAATAGAAGCGACGTAAATTCAAAAAATGTGATAGAATCTTGCTGAATTCTTAAATTAACCATAATATAAAATGATCTAATCGGGTCTCTGTTTGCCCTACCCTAGGAGTTTAATAGTGCATTTTACTCGTCACTTTATGCGCTTTGAGATGCCGCTAAGCCCAATAAGCTATCATAATAGGAGCGACGTAAATCGAACAAATGTGATAGAATTACGCCGAATTCTTATATTAACCGTAATATAAAATGATCTAATCGGGTCTCTGTTTGCCTTATCCTAGAAGTTTAATAGTGCATTCTACTCGCCATTCCACGCGCTTTAAGATGCCGCCTAGCCCAGTACGCTACCTGAAATAGGAGCGACGTAAGTTGAACAAATGTGATAGAATTACGCTGAATTCTTATATTAACCGTAATATAAAATGTTCTAATCGGGTCTCTGTTTGCCTTACCCTAGTAGTTTAATTGTGCATTTTACTCGCCATTTCATGCGCTTTGAGATGCCGCTTATGCCAATACGCTATCTGAAATAGGAGCGACGTAAGTTGAACAAATGTGATAGAATTTCGCTGAATACTTATATTAACCAAAATATAAAATGATCTAATCGGGTCTCTGTTTGCCTTATCCTAGAAGTTTAATAGTGCATTTTACTCGCCATTTCATGCGCTTTGAGATGCCGCTTAGCCCAATACGCTATCTGAAATATGAGCGACGAAAGTTGAACAAATGTGATAGAATTTCGCTGAATTATTTTATTAACCAGAATGTAAAATGATCTAATCTGGTCTCTGTTCGCCCTAGCCTAGAAGTTTAATAGTGGATTTTACTCGGCATTCCACGCGCTTTAAGATGCCGCCTATCCCAGAACGCTATCTGAAATAGGAGCGACCTAAATTGAACGAATGTGATAGAATTTTGCTGAATTCTTAAATTAACCATAATATAAAATGATCTAATCGGGTCTCTGCTTGCCCTACCCTAGAAGTTTAATAGTGCATTTTAGTCGCCATTTCATGCGCTTTGAGATGCCGCTTCGCCCAATACGCTATCTGAAATAGGAGCGACCTAAATTAAACAAATGTGATAGAATTTCCCTGAAATCTTATATTAAACAAAATATAAAATGATCTGATCGGGTCTCTGATTGCCCTATCATAGATGTTTAGCAGTGCATTTTACTTGCCATTCCACGCGCTTTAAGATGCCGCCTAGCCCAGTACGCTATCTAAATTAGGAGCGACGTAAGTTGAACAAATGTGATAGAATTTCGCTCAATTCTTAAATTAACCATAATATAAAATGATCTAATCGGGTCCCTGATTGCCCTAGCATAGAAGTTTAATAGTGCATTTTACTCGCCATTCCGCGCGCTTTAAGATGCCGCATAGCCCAGTTCGCTATCTGAAATATGAGCGACGTAAATTGAACAAATGTGATAGAATTTCGCTGAATTCTTATATTAACCAAAATATAAAATGATCTAATCGGGTCTCTGTTTGCCCTACCCTAGAAGTTTAATAGTGCATTTAGCTCGCCATTTCATGCGCTTTGAGATGCCGCTGAGCCCAGTACGCTAATTGAAATAGGTGCGACTTAAATTGAACAAATGTGATAGAATTTCACTGAATTCTTATATTAACCAAAATATAAAATGATCTAATCGGGTCTCTGTTCGCCCTACCATAGAAGTCTAATGGTGAATTTCACTCGCCATTTCATGCGCTTTGAGATGCCGCTTAGCCCAATACGCTATCTGAAATAGGAGCGACGTAAGTTGAACAAATGTGATAGAATTTCGCTGAATTCTTTTATTAACCATAATGTAAAATGATCTGCTCGGGTCTCTGTTCGCCCTAGCCTAGAAGTTTAATAGTGCATTTCACTCGTCATTTCATGCGCTTTGAGATGCCGCTGAGCCCAATAAGGTATCTGTAATAGGAGCGACGTAAATTGAACAAATGTGATAGAATTTCGCTGAATTGTTATATTAACCAAAATATAAAATGATCGAATCGGGTCTCTGATTGCCCTATCATAGAATTTTAATAGTGCATTCTACTCGCCATTCAACCCGCTTTAAGATGCCGCCTAGCCCAGTACGCTATCTGAAATAGGAGCGACGTAAATTGAACAAATGTGATAGAATTTTGCTGAATTCTTAAATTAACCATAATATAAAATGATCTAATCGTGTCTCTGATTGCCCTATCATAGAATTTTAATAGTGCATTTTACTCGCCATTCCACGCGGTTTAAGATGCCGCCTAGCCCAGTACGCTATCTGAAATAGGAGCGACGTAATTTGAAGAAATGTGATAGAATTACGCTGAATTCTTATATTAACCGTACTATAAAATGATCTAATCGGGTCTCTGTTTGCCTTACCCTAGAAGTTTAATAGTGCATTTTACTCGCCATTTCATGCGCTTTGAGATGCCCTTATCCCAATACGCTATCTGAAATAGGAGCGACGTAAATTGAACAAATGTGATAGAATGTCGCTGAATTCTTAAATTAACCATAATATAAAATGATCTAATCGGGTCTCTGTTTGCTCTACCCTAGAAGTTTAATAGTGCATTTTACTCGCAATTTCATGCGCTTTGAGATGCCGCTTATCCCAATACGCTATCTGAAATAGGAGCGACGTAAGTTGAACAAATGTGATAGAATTTCGCTGAATTCTTATATTAACCAAAATATAAAATGATCTAATCGGGTCTCTGTTTGCCTTATCCTAGAAGTGTAGTAGGGCATTCGACTCGCCATTCCACGCGTTTTAAGATGCCGCCTAGCCCAGTACGCTATCTCAAATAGGAGCGACGTAAATTGAACAAATGTGATAGAATTTCGCCGCATTCTTATATTAACCGTAATATAATATGATCTAATCGGGTCTCTGTTTGCCTTATCCTAGAAGTTTAATAGTGCATTTTACTCGCCATTCCACGCGCTTTAAGATGCCGCCTAGCCCAGTACGCTACCTGAAATAGGAGCGACGTAAGTTGAACAAATGTTATAGAATTAAGCTGAATTCTTATATTAACCGTAATATAAAATGATCTAATCGGGTCTCTGTTTGCCCTACCCTAGAAGTTTAATAGTGCATTTCACTCGCCATTTCATGCGCCTTCACATGCCGCTGAGCCCAATACGCTATCTGAAATAGGGGCGACGTAAATTGAACAAATGTGATAGAATTTCGCTGAATTCTTAAATTAACCATAATATAAAATGATCTAATCGGGTCTCTGTTTGCCCTACCCTAGAAGTTTAATAGTGCATTTCACTCGTCATTTCATGCGCTTTGAGATGCCGCTAAGCACAATAAGCTATCTGGAATAGCAGCGACGTAAATTGAACAAATGTGATAGAATTACGCCGCATTCTTATCTTTACCGTAATATAAAATGATCTAATCGTGTCTCTGTTTGCCTTATCCTAGAAGTTTAATAGGGCATTTTACTCGCCATTTCATGCGCTTTGAAATGCCGCTTAGCCCAATACGCTATCTGAAATAGGAGCGACGTAAATTGAACAAGTGTGATAGAATTTCACTGAATTCTTAAATTAACCATAATATAAAATGATCTAATCGGGTCTCTGTTTCACCTACCCTGGAAGTTTAATAGTGCATTTTACACGCCATTTCATGTGCTTTGAGATGCCGCATAGCCCAATACGCTATCTGAAGTAGGAGTGACGTAAATTGAACGAATGTGATAGAATTTCGCTGAATTGATAAATTAGCCATAATATAAAATGATGTAATCGGGTCTCCGTTTGCCCTACCCTAGAAGTTTAATAGTGCATTTTACTTGCCATTCCACGCGCTTTGAGATGCCGCTTTGCCCAATACGCTATCTGAAATAGGAGCGACGTAAATTGAACAAATGTTCTAGAATTTCGCTGAATTCTTATATTAACCAAAATATAAAATGATCTAATCGGGTCTCTGATTGCCCTATCCTAGAAGTTTAATAGTGCATTTTACTCGCTATTCCACGCGCTTTAAGATGCCGCCTAGCCCAGTACGCTATCTGAAATAGGAACGACGTAAATTGAACAAATATGATAGAGTTTCGCTGAATTCTTAAATTAACCATAATATAAAATGATCTAATGGGGTCTCTGTTTGCCCTACACTAGAAGTTTAATAGTGCATTTTACTCGCTATTCCACGCGCTTTAAGATGCCGCCTAGCCCAGTACGCTATCTGAAATAGGAACGACGTAAATTGAACAAATATGATAGAGTTTCGCTGAATTCTTAAATTAACCATAATATAAAATGATCTTATCGGGTCTCTGTTTGCGCTACCCTACAAGTTTAATAGTGCATTTTACTCGCCATTTCTTGCGCTTTGAGTGCCGCTTAGCCCAATACGCTATCTGAAATATCAGCGACGTAAATTGAACAAATGTGATAGAATTACGCTGAATTCATATATTAACCGTAATATAAAATGATTTAATCGGGTCTCTGTTTGCCTTATCCTAGAAGTTTAATAGTGCATTTCACTCGTCATTTCATGCGCTTTGTGATGCCGCTTAGCCCAATAAGCTATCTGAAATAGGAACGACGTAAATTGAACAAATGTGATAGAATTTTTCTGAATTCTTAAATAAACCATAATATGAAGTGATCTAATCGGGTCTCTGTTTGCCCTACCATAGAAGTTTAACAGTGCATTTTACTCGCCATTTCGTGCGCTTTGAGATGCCGCTTAGCCCAATACGCTATCTGAAATAGGAGCGACGTAAATTGAACAAATGTGATAGAATTTCCCTGAATACTTATATTAACCGTAATATAAAATGATCTAATTGGGTCTCTGTTTGCCTTATCCTAGATGTTTAATAGTGCATTTTACTCGGCATTTCATGCGCTTTGAGATGCCGCTTCGCCCAATACGCTATCTGAAATAGGAGCGACGTAACTTGAACGAATGTGATAGAATTTCGCTGAATTCTTATATTAACCAAAATATAAAATGATCTAATCGGGTCTCTGATTGCCCTACCCTAGAAGTTTAATAGTGCATTTTACTCGCCATTTCATACGCTTTGAGATGCCGCTTAGCCCAGTGCGCTATCTGGAATAGGAGCGACGTAAATTGAACAAATGTGATAGAATTACGCTGAATTCTTATATTAACCGTAATATAAAATGATCTAATCGGGTCTCTGTTTGCCTTACCCTAGAAGTTTAATAGTGCATTTTACTCGCCATTTCTTGCGCTTTGAGATGCCGCTTAGCACAAGTCGCTATCTGAAATAGAGGCGATGTAAATTGAACAAATGTGATAGAATTTCGCTGAATTCTTATATTAACCTTAATGTAAAATGATCTAATCGGGTCTTTGTTCGCCCTACCCTAAAAGTTTAATAGTGCATTTCACTCGTCATTTCATGCGCTTTGAGATGCCGCTTAGCCCAATAAGCTATCTGAAATAGGAGCGACGTAAATTGAAACAATGTGATAGAATTTCGCTGAATTCTTATATTCACCAAAATATGAAATGATCTAATCGGGTCTCTGATTGCCCTATCATAGAAGTTTTATAGTGCATTTTACTCGCCATTCGACACGCTTTAAGATGCCGCCTGGCCAGTACGCTATCTGAAATAGGAACGACGTAAATTGAACAAATGTGATAGAATTTTGCTGAATTCTTAAATTAACCATAATATAAAATGATCTAATCGGGTCTCTGATTGCCCTACCCTAGAAGTTTAATAGTGCATTTTAATCGCCATTTCATGCGCTTTGAGATGCCGCTTAGCCCAATACGCTATCTGAAATAGGAGCGACGTAAATTGAACAAATGTGATAGAATTTCGCTGAATTCTTATATTAACCAAAATATAAAATGATCTAATCGGGTCTCTGATTGCCCTATCATAGAAGCTTAATAGTGCATTTTACTCGCCATTCCACGCGCTTTAAGTTGCCGCCTAGCCCAGTACGCTATCTGAAATAGGAGCTACGTAAATTGAACAAATGTGAAAGAATTTCGCTGAATTCTTATATTAACCGTAATATAAAATGATCTAATCGGGTCTCTGTTTGCCTTACCCTAGAAGTTTAATAGTGCGTTTTACTCGCCATTTCATGCGTTTTGAGATGCCGCTTAGCCCAATACCCATCTGAAATAGGAGCGACGTAAATTGAACAAATATGATAGAATTACGCTGAATTCTTATATTAACCGTAATATAAAATTATCTAATCGGGTCTCTGTTTGCCCTACCCCAGAAGTTTAATAGTGCACATTGCTCGCCATTTCATACGCTTTGAGATGGCGCTTAGCCCAATACGCTATCTGAAATAGGAGCGACGTAAATTGAACAAATGTGATAGAATTTCCCTGAAATCTTATATTAAACAAAATATAAAATGATCTAAACGGTACTCTGATTGCCGTATCATAGAAGTTTAGAAGTGCATTTTACTCGACCTTCCACGCGCTTTAAGATGCCGCCTAGCCCAGTACGCTATCTGAAATAGGAGCGACGTATGTTGAACAAATGTGATAGAATTACGCTGAATTCTATATTAACCTTAATGTAAAATGATCTAATCGGGTCTCTGTTCGCCCTACCCTAGAAGTTTAATAGATCATTTCACTCGCCATTTCATGCGTTTTGAGATGCCGCTTAGCCCAATACGCTATCTGAAATAGGAGCGACGTAAATAGAACAATTGTGATAGAATTTCGCTGAATTCTTATATTAACCAAAATATAAAATGATCTAATCGGGTCTCTGATTGCCCTATCCTAGAAGTTTAATAGTGCATTTCACTCGTCATTTCATGCGCTTTGAGATGCCTCTTAGCCCTATAAGCTATCTGAAATAGGAGCGACGTAAATTGAACAAATGTGATAGAATTTCGCTGAATTCTTTTATTAACCTTAACGTAAAATGATCTAATCCGGTCTCTGTTCGCCCTAGCCTAGAAGTTTAATAGTGCATTTTATTCGCCATTTCATGCGCTTTGAGATGCCGCTTAGCCCAATACGCTATCTGAAATAGGAGCGACGTAAATTGATCAAATGTGATAGAATTTCGCTGAATTCTAAAATTAACCATAATATAAAATGATCTATGCGGGTCTCTGCTGGCCCTACCCTAGAAATTTAATAGCGCATTTTACTCCTCATTTCATGCGCTTTGAGATGCCGCTTAGCCCAATACGCTATCTGAAATAGGAGCGATGTAAATTGAACAAATGTGATAGAATTACGCTGAATTCTTATATAAGCCATAATATAAAATGATCTAATCGGGTCTCTGTTTGCCTTACCCTAGAAGTTTAATAGTGCATTTTACTCGCCATTTCATGCGCTTTGAGATGCCGCTTAGCCCAATACGCTATCTGAAATAGGAGCGACGTAAATTGAACAAATGTGATAGAATTTCGCTGAATTCTTATATTAACCAAAATATAAAATGATCTAATCGGGACTGTGATTGCCCTATCATAGAAGTTTAGTAGTGCATTTTACTCGCCCTTCCACGCGCTTTAAGATGCCGCCTAGCCCAGTACGCTATCTGAAATAGGAGCGACGTAAGTTGAACAAATGTGATAGAATTACGCTGAATTCTTATATTAACCGTAATATAAAATGATCAAATCGGGTCTCTGTTTGCCTTACCCTAGAAGTTTAATAGTGCATTTTACTCGCCATTTCATGCGCTTTGAGATGCCGCTTAGTCCAATACGCATCTGAAATAGGAGCGACGTAAATTGAACAAATATGATAGAATTACGCTGAATTCTTATATTAACCGTAATATAAAATTATCTAATCGGGTCTCTGTTTGCCCTACCCCAGAAGTTTAATAGTGCACATTGCTCGCCATTTCATGCGCTTTGAGATGGCGCTTAGCCCAATACGCTATCTGAAATAGGAGCGACGTAAATTGAATATATGTGATAGAATTTCGCTGAATTCTTATAATAATCTTAATGTAAAATGATCTAATCGGGTCTTTGTTCGCCCTACCCTAGAAGTTTAGCAGTGCATTTTACTCGCCATTTCATGCGCTTTGAGATGCCGCTTAGCCCAATACGATATCTGCAATAGGAGCGACGTAAATTGAACAAATGTGATAGAATTTCGCTGAATTCTTATATTAACCAAAATATAAAATGATCTAATCGGGTCTCTGATTGCCTTATCATAGAAGTTTAATAGTGCATTTTACTCGCCATTTCTCGCGCTTTAAGATGCCGCCTAGCCCAGTACGCTATCTGAAATAGGACCGACGTAAATTGAACAAATGTGATAGAATATTGCTGAATTCTTAAATTAACCATAATATAAAATGATGTAATCGGGTCTCTGTTAGCCCTACCCAAGAAGTATAATAGTGCATTTCTCTCGTCATTTCATGCGCTTTGAGACGCCGCTTAGCCCAACACGCTATCTGAAATAGGAGCGACGTAAATTGAACAAATGTGATAGAATTTTGCTGAATTCTTAAATTAACAATAATATAAAATGATGTAATCGGGTCTCTGCTTGCCCTACCCAAGAAGTTTAATAGTGCATTTCTCTCGTCATTTCATGCGCTTTGAGATGCCGCTTAGCCCAATACGCTATCTGAATTAGGAGCGACGTAAACTGAACAAATGTGATAGAATTTCCCTGAAATCTTATATTAAACAAAATATAAAATGATCTAAACGGGACTCTGATTGCCCTATCATAGAAGTTTAGAAGTGCATTTTACTCGCCCTTCGACGCGCTTTAAGATGCCGCCTAGCCCAGTACGCTATCAGAAATAGGAGCGACGTATGTTGAACAAATGTGATAGAATTACGCTGAATTCTTATATTAACCGTAATATAAAATGATCTAATCGGGTCTCTGTTCGCCCTACCCTAGAAGATTACTAGTGCATTTCACTCGTCATTTCATGCGCCTTGAGATGCGGCTTAGCCCAATACGCTATCTGAAATAGGAGCGACGTAAATTGAACAAATGTGGTAGAATTTCCCTGAAGACTTCTATTAACCTTAATGTAAAATGATCTAATCGGGTCTCTGTTCGCCCTACCCTAGAAGTTTAATAGTGCATTTCACTCGCCATTTCATGCGCTTTGAGATGCCGCTTAGCCCAATACGCTATCTGAAATAGGAGCGACGTAAATAGAACAATTGTGATAGAATTTCGCTGAATTCTTATATGAACCAAAATATAAAATGATCTAATCGGGTCTCTGATTGCCCTATCATAGAAGATTAATAGTGCATTTCACTCGTCATTTCATGCGCTTTGAGATGCCGCTTAGCCCAATAAGCTATCTGAAATAGGACCGACGTAAATTGAACAAATGTGATAGAATTTCGCTGAATTCTTATAATAACCAAAATATAAAATGATCTAAACGGGTCTCTGATTGCCCCATCATAGAAGTTTAACAGTGCATTTTACTCGCCATTCCTCGCGTTTTAAGATGCCGCCTAGCCCAGTGCGCTAGCTGAAATAGGAACGACGTAAACTGAAAAAATGTGTTAGAATTTCCCTGAATTCTTATATTAACCTTAAGGTAAAATGATCTAATAGGGTCTCTGTACGCCCTACCCTAGAAGTTTAATAGTGCCTTTCACTCGTCATTTCATGCGTTTTGAGATGCCGCTTAGCCCAATACGCTATCTGAAATAGGAGCGACGTAAATTGAACGAATGTGATAGAATTTCGCTGAATTCTTATATTAACCAAAATATAAAATGATCTAATCGGCTCTCTGATTGCCCTATCATAGAAGTTTAGAAGTGCATTTTACTCGCCCTTCCACGCGCTTTAAGATGCCGCCTAGCCCAGTACGCTATCTGAAATAGGATCGACGTATGTTGAACAAATGTGATAGAATTACGCTGAATTCTTATATTAACCTTAATGTAAAATGATCTAATCGGGTCTCTGTTCGCCCTACCCTAGAAGATTTCTAGTGCATTTCACTCGCCATTTCATGCGCGTTGAGATGCCGCTTAGCCCAATACGCTATCTGAAATAGGAGCGACGTAAATAGAACAATTGTGATAGAATTTCGCTGAATTCTTATATTACCCAAAATATAAAATGATCTAATCGGGTCTCTGATAGCCCTATCATAGAAGTTTAATAGTGCATTTTACTCGCCATTCCACGCGATCTAAGATGCCGCCTAGCCCAGTACGCTATCTGAAATAGGAGCGACGTAAGTTGAACAAATGTGATAGAATTACGCTGAATTCTTATATTAACCGTAATATAAAATGATCTAATCGGGTCTCTGTTTGCCTTATCCTAGAAGTTTAATAGTGCATTTTACTCGCCATTTCATGCGCTTTGAGATGGCGCTTAGCCCAATACGCTATCTGAAATAGGAGCGACGTAAATTGAACAAATGTGATAGAATTTCCCTGAATTCTTATATACACCTTAATGTTAAATGATCAAATCGGGTCTTTGTTCGCCCTACCCTAGAAGTTTAATAGTGCATTTCACTCGTCATTTCATGCGCTTTGAGATGCCGCTTAGCTCAATAAGCTATCTGAAATAGGACCGACGTAAATTAAACAAATGTGATAGAATTTCGCTGAATTCTTATAATAACCAAAATATAAAATGATCTAAACGGGTCTCTGATTGCCCCATCATAGAAGTTTAACAGTGCATTTTACTCGCCATTCCTCGCGTTTTAAGATGCCACCTAGCCCAGTGCGCTAGCTGAAATAGGAACGACGTAAACTGAAAAAATGTGTTAGAATTTCCCTGAATTCTTATATTAACCTTAATGTAAAATGATCTAATAGGGTCTCTGTACGCCCTACCGTAGAAGTTTAATAGTGCCTTTCACTCGTCATTTCATGCGTTTTGAGATGCCGCTTAGCCCAATACGCTATCTGAAATAGGAGCGACGTAAATTGAACGAATGTGATAGAATTTCGCTGAATTCTTATATTAACCAAAATATAAAATGATCTAATCGGCTCTCTGATTGCCCTATCATAGAAGTTTAGTCGTGCATTTTACTTGCCCTTCCACGCGCTTTAAGATGCCGCCTAGCCCAGTACGCTATCTGAAATAGGAGCGACGTAAGTTGATCAAATGTGATAGAAATTCCCTGAATACTTATATTAACCTTAATGTAAAATGATCTAATCGGGTCTCTGTTCGCCCTACCATAGAAGTCTAATAGTGCATTTCACTCGCCATTTCATGCGCTTTGAGATGCCGCTTAGCCAAATACGCTATCTGAAATAGCAGCGACGTAAATTGAACAAATGTGATAGAGTTTCGCTGAATTCTTATATTAACCAAAATATAAAATGATCTAATCGGGTCTCTGATTGCCCTATCATAGAAGTTTAACAGTGCATTTTACTCGCCATTCCACGCGCTTTACGTTGCCGCCAAGCCCAGCACGCTATCTGAAATAGGAGCGACGTAAATTGAACAAATGTGATAGAATTTCCCAGAAATCTTATATTAAACAAAATATAAAATGATCTAATCGGGTCTCTGATTGCCCTATGATAGTAGTTTAGTAGTGCATTTTACTCGCCATTCCACGCGCTTTAAGAGGCCGCCTAGCCCTGTACGCTATCTAAAATAGGAGAGACGTAAGTTGAACAAATGTGATAGAATTACGCTGCATTCTTATATTAACCGTAATATAAAATGATCTAATCGGGTCACTGTTTGCCTTATCCTAGAAGTTTAGTATTGCATTTTACTCGCCATTTCATGCGCTTTGAGATGCCGCTTAGCCCAATACGCTATCTGAAATAGGAGCGACGTAAATTGAACAAATGTGATAGAGTTTCGCTGAATTCTTATATTAACCAAAATATAAAATGATCTAATCGGGTCTCTGATTGCCCTATCATAGAAGATAAATAGTGCATTTTACTCGCCACTCCACGCGCTTTAGGATGCCGCCTAGCCCAGTACGCTATCCGAAATAGGAGCGACGTAAATTGAACAAATGTGATAGAATTTTGCTGAATTCTTAAATTAACCATAATATAAAATGATCTAATCGGGTCTCTGTTTGCCCTACCCTAGAACTTTAATAGTGCATTTTACTCGTCATTTCATGCGCTTTGAGATGCCGCTTAGCCCAATACGCTATCTGCAATAGGAGCGACGTAAGTTGAACAAATGTGATAGAATTACGCCGCATTCTTATATTAACCGTAATATAAAATGATCTAATGGGGTCTCCGTTTGCCTTATCCTAGAAGTTGAATAGTGCATTTTACTCGCTATTTCATGCGCTTTGAAATGCCGCTTAGCCCAATACGCTATCTGAATTAGGAGCGACGTAAATTGAACAAGTGTGATAGAATTTCGCTGTATTCTTAAATTAACCATAATATAAAATGATCTAATCGGGTCTCTGTTTTCCCTACCCTAGAAGTTTAATAGTGCATTTTACTCCCCATTTCATGCGCTTTGAGATGCCGCTTAGCCCAATACGCTATCTGAAATAGGAGCGACGTAGGTTGAACAAATGTGATAGAATAACGCTGTATTCTTATATTAACCGTAATATAAAATGATCTATTCGGGTCTCTGTTTGCTTTACCCTAGAAGTTTAATAGTGCATTTTACTCGTCATTTCATGCGCTTTGAGATGCCGCTTAGCCCAATACGCTATCTGAAATAGGAGCGACGTAAATTGAACAAATGTGATAGAATTTTGCTGAATTCTTAAATTAACCATAATATTAGATGATCTAATCGGGTCTCTGTTCGCCCTACCAAAGAAGTCTAATAGTGCATTTCACTCGCCATTTCATGCGCTTTGAGATGCCGCTTAGCCCAATACGCTATCTGAAATAGGAGCGATGTAAATTGAACAAATGTGATAGAATTTTGCTGAATTCTTAAATTAACCATAATATTAGATGATCTAATCGGGTCTCTGTTCGCCCTACCAAAGAAGTCTAATAGTGCATTTCACTTGCCATTTCATGCGCTTTGAGATGCCGCTTAGCCCAATACGCTATATGAAATAGCAGCGACGTAAGTTGAACAAATGTGATAGAATTTCGCTGAATTCTTTTATTAACCATAATATAAAATGATCTAATCGGGTCTCTGTTCGCCCTACACTAGAAGTTTAATAGTGCATTTCACTCGTCATTTCATGCGCTTTGAGATGCCGCTTAGCCCAATACGCTATCTGAAATAGAAGCGAGGTAAGTTGAACAAATGTGATAGAATTTCGCTGAATTCTTTTATTAACGATAATGTAAACTGATCTGATCGGGTCTCTGTTCGCCCTAGCCTAGAAGTTTAATAGTGCATTTTATTCGCCATTTCATGCGCTTTGAGATGCCGCTTAGCCGAATACGATATCTGAAACAGGAGCGACGTAAATTGAACAAATGTGATAGAATTTCCCTGAAATCTTATATTAAACAAAATATAAAATGATCTAATCGGGTCTCTGATTGCCCTATGATAGAAGTTTAGTAGTGCATTTTACTCGCCATTCCACGCGCTTTAAGAGGCCGCCTAGCCCTGTACGCTATCTAAAATAGGAGAGACGTAAGTTGAACAAATGTGATAGAATTTCGCTGAATTCTTATATTAACCAAAATATAAAATGATCTAATCGGGTCTCTGATTGCCCTATCATAGAACATTAATAGTGCATTTTACTCGCCACTCCACGCGCTTTAGGATGCCGCCTAGCCCAGTACGCTATCCGAAATAGGAGCGACGTAAATTGAACAAATGTGATAGAATTTTGCTGGATTCTTAAATTAACCATAATATAAAATGATCTAATCGGGTCTCTGTTCGCCCTAGCCTAGAAGTTTAATAGTGAATTTTATTCGCCACTTTATGCGCTTTGAGATTCCGCTTAGCCGAATACGCTATCTGAAATAGGAGCGACATAAATTGAACAAATGTGATACAATTTCCCTGAAATCTTATATTAAACAAAATATAAAATGATCTAATCGGTTCTCTGCTTGCCCTACCCTAGAAGTTTAACAGTGCATTTTACTCGCCATTTCATACGCTTTGAGATGCCGCTTTGCCCAATACGCTATCTGAAATAGGAGCGACGTAAGTTGAACAAATGTGATAGAATTTCGCTGAATTCTTTTATTAACCATAATATAAAATGATCTAATCGGGTCTCTGCTTGCCCTACCCTAGAAGTTTAACAGTGCATTTTACTCGTCATTTCATGCGCTTTGAGATGCCGCTTTGCCCAATACCCTATCTGAAATAGGAGCGACGTAAATTGAACGAATGAGATAGAATTTCGCTGAATTCTTAAATTAACCATAATATAAAATGATCTAATCGGGTCTCTGTTTGCCCTACCCTAGAACTTTAATAGTGCATTTTACTCGTCATTTCATGCGCTTTGAGATGCCACGTAGCCCAATACGCTATCTGAAATAGGAGCGACGTAAATTGAAAAAATGTGATAGAATTTCCCTGAAATCTTATATTAAACAAAATATAAAATGATCTAATCGGGTCTCTGATTGCCCTATCATAGAAGTTTAGTAGTGCATTTTACTCGCCATTCCACGCGCTTTAAGATGCCGCCTAGCCCAGTATGCTATCTGAAATAGGAGCGACGTAAGTTGAACAAATGTGATGGAATTACACTGAATTCTTATATTAACCGTAATATAAAATGATCTAATCGGGTCTCTGTTTGGCTTATCCTAGAAGGTTAATAGTGCATTTTACTCGCCATTCCACGCGCTTTAAGATGCCGCCTAGGCCAGTACGCTATCTAAAATAGGAGCGACGTAAGTTGAACAAATGTGATAGAATTACGGTGAATTCTTATATTAACCGTAATATAAAATGATCTAATCGGGTCTCTGTTTGCATTACCCTAGAAGTTTAATAGTGCATTTTACTTGCCATTTCATGCGCATAGAGATGCCGCTTAGCCCAATACGCTATCTGGAATAGCAGTGACGTAAATTGAACAAATGTGATAGAATTTTGCTGAATTCTCTTATTAACCATAATGGAAAATGATCTAATCGGGTCTCTGTTCGCCCTAGCCGAGAGGTTTAATAGTGCATTTTATTCGCCATTTCATGCGCTTTGAGATGCCGCTTGGCCCAATACGCTATCTGAAATAGGAGCGATGTAAATTGAACAAATGTGATAGTATTTCGCTGAATTCTTATATTAAACAGAATATAAAATGATCTAATCGGGTCTCTGATTGCCCTATCATAGAAGTTTAGTAGTGCATTTTACTCGCCGTTCCACGCGCTTTAAGATGCCGCCTAGCCCAGTACGCTATCTGAAATAGGAGCAACGTAAATTGAACAAATGTGACAGAATTCTGCTGAATTCTTAAATTAACCATAATATAAAATGATCTAATCGGGTCTCTGTTTGCCATACCCTAGAAGTTTAATAGTGCATTTTACTCGGCATTTCATGCGCTTTGAGATGCTGCTTAGCCCAATACGCTATCAGAAATAGGAGCGACGTAAATTGAACAAATGTGATAGAATTTCGCTGAATTCTTATATTAACCTTAATGTAAAATGATCTAATCGGGCCTCTGTTTGCCGTACCCTAGAAGTTTAATAGTGCGTTTTACTCGACATTTCATGCGCTTTGAGATGCCGCTTAGCCCAATACGCTATCTGACATAGGAGCGACGTAAATTGAACAAATGTGATAGAATTTCGCTGCATTCATATATTAACCAAAATGTAAAATGATCTAATCGGGTCCCTGATTGCCCTATCATAGAAGTTTAATAGTGCATTTTACTCGCTATTCCACCAGCTTTAAGATGCCGGCTAGCCCAGTAGGCTATCTGAAATAGGAGTGACGTAAATTGAATAAATGTGATATAATTACGCTTAATTCTTATATTAACCGTAATATAAAATGATCTAATCGGGTCTCTCTTTCCCTTACCCTAGAAGTATAATAGTGCACTTCACTCGTCATTTGATGCGCTTTGAGATGCCGCTTAGCCCAATACGCTATCTGAAATAGGAGCGACGTAGGTTGAACAAATGTGATAGAATTACGCTGAATTCTTATATTATCCGTAATATAAAACGATCTAATCGGGTCTCTGTTTGCCTTATCCTAGAAGTTTAATAGTGAATTTTACTCGCCATTTCATGCGCTTTGAGATTCCGCTTAGCCCAATACGCTATCTGAAATAAGAGCGACGTAAATTGAACAAATGTGACAGAATTTTGCTGAATTCTTACATTAACCATAATATAAAATGATCTAATCGGGTCTCTGTTTGCCCTACCCTAGAAGTTTAATAATGCATTTCACTCGTAATTTCATGCGCTTTGAGATGCCGCTTAGCCCAATACGCTATCTGAAATAGGAGCGTCGTAAATTGAACAAATGTGATAGAATTACGCTGAATTCTTTTATTAACCATAATGTAAAATGATCTAATCGGCTCTCTGTTCGCCCTAGCCGAGAAGTTTAATAGCGGATTTTACTCGCCATTCCACGCGCTTTAAGATGCCGCCTAGCCCAGTACGCTATCTGAAAAAGGAGCGACGTAAATTGAACAAATGTGATAGATTTTCGCTGAGTCCTTAACTTAACCATAATATAAAATGATCTAATCGGGTCTCTGTTCGCCCTACCCTAGAAGTTTAATAGTGCATTTCACTCGTCATTTCATGCGCTTTGAGATGCCGCTTAGCCCAATATGGTATCTGAAATAGGAGCGACGTAAATTGAACAAATGTGATAGAATTTTGCTGAATTCTTAAATTAACCATAATATTAGATGATCTAATCGGGTCTCTGTTTGCCTTACCCTAGAAGTTTAATAGTGCATTTTACACGCCATTTTATGCCCATGGAGATGCCGGTTAGCCCAATACGTTATCTGAAATAGGAGCGACGTAAGTTGAACAAATGTGATAGAATTTCGCTGAATTCTTTTATTAACCATAATGTAAAATGATCTAATCGGGTCCCTGTTTGCCTTACCCTAGAAGTTTAATACTGCATTTTACTCGCCATTTCATGCGCTTTGTGATGCCGCTTATCCCAATACGCTATCTGAAATAGGAGCGACGTAAATTGAACAAATGTGATAGAATTTCGTTGAATTCTTAAATTAACCAAAATATAAAATGATCTGATCGGGTCCCTGATTGCCCTATCATAGATGTTTAATAGTGCATTTTACTCGCCATTCCACGCGCTTTAAGATGCCGCCTAGCCCCGTACGCTATCTGAAATAGGAGCGACGTAAATTGAACAAATGTGATAGAATTTTGCTGAATTCTTAAATTAACGGTAATATAAAATGATCTAATCGGGTCTCTGTTTGCCGTACCCTAGAAGTTTAATAGTGCATTTCACTCGTCATTCCACGCGCTTTAAGATGCCGCCAAGCCGAGTACGCTATCTGAAATAGGAGCAACGTAAATTGAACAAATGTAACAGAATTTTGATGAATTCTTATACTAACCGTAATATAAAATGATCTAATCGGGGCTCTCTTTCCCTTACCCTAGAAGTTTAATAGTGCATTTCACTCGTCATTTCACGCGCTTTGAGATGCCGCTTAGCACACTGCGCTATCTGAAATAGGAGAGACGTAAATTGAACAAGTGTGATAGAATTTCGCTGAATTCTTTTATTAACCATAATGTAAAATGATCTAATCGGGTCTCTGTTTGCCATACCCTAGAAGTTTAATAGTGGATTTTGCTCTCCATTTCATGCGCCTTTAGATGCCGCTTAGCCCAATACGCCGTCTGAAATAGGAGCGACGTAAATTGAACAAATGTGATCGAATTTTGCTGAATTCTTATAATAACCAAATTATATAATGATCTAATCGGGTCTCTGATTGCCCTATCATAGAAGTTTAATAGTGCATTTTAGTCGCCATTCCACGCGCTTTAAGATGCCGCCCAGCGCAGTACGCTATCTGAAATAGGAGCAACGTAAATTGTACAAATGTGACAGAATTTTGCTGAATTCTTAAATTAACCATAATATAAAATGATCAAATCGGGTCTCTGTTTGCCCTACCCTAGAAGTTTAATAGTGCGTTTTACTCGACATTTCATGCGCTTTGAGATGCCGCTTAGCCCAATACGCTATCTCAAGCAGGAGCGGCGTGAGTTGAACAAATGTGATAGAATTTCGCTGAATTCATATATTAACCAAAATATAAAATGATCTAATCGGGTCTCTGATTGCCCTATCATAGAAGTTTAATAGTGCATTTCACTCATCATTTCATGCGCTTTGAGATGCCGCTTAGCTCAATACGCTATCTGAAATAGGAGCGACGTAAATTGAACAAATGTGATAGAATTTCCTTGAATTCTTTAATTAACTATAATATAAAATGATCTAATCGGGTCACTGATTGCCCTATCATAGAAGTTTAATATTGCATTTTGCTCGCCATTTCATGCCCTTTGAGATGCCGCTTAGCCCAACAAGCTATCTGAAATTGGAGCGACGTAAATTGAACAAATGTGATAGAATTTCCCTGAATTCTTATATTAACCTTAATGTAAAATGATCTAATCGGGTCTCTGTTTGCCCTATCATAGAAGTTTAATAGTGCATTTCACTCATCATTTCATGCGCTCTGAGATGCCGCTTAGCCCAATACGCTATCTGAAATAGGAGCGACGTAAATTGAACAAATGTGATAGAATTTCCGTGAATTCTTATATTAACCTTAATGTAAAATGATCTAATAGGGTCTCTGTTCGCCCTACCCTAGAAATCTAACGGTGCATTTCACTCGCCATTTCATGCGCTTTGAGATGCCGCTTAGCCCAATACGCTATCTGAAATATGAGCTACGTAAACTGAACAAATGTGATAGAATTTCCCTGAAATCTTATATTAAACAAAATATAAAATGATCTAATCGGGCCTCTGATTGCCCTATCATAGAAGTTTAGGAGTGCATTTTACTCGCCATTTCATGCGCTTTGAGATGCCGCTTAGCACTATACGCTATCTGAAATATGAGCGACGTAAATTGAACAAATGTGATAGAATTTCGCTGAATTCTTATATTAACCTTAATGTAAAATGATCTAATCGGGTCTCTGTTCGCCCTACCCTTGAAGTTTAATAGTGCGTTTCACTCGCTATTCCACGCGCTTTAAGATGCCGGCTAGCCCAGTAGCCTATCTGAAATAGGAGTGACGTAAATTGAACAAATGTGATAGAATTACTCTTAACTCTTATATTAACCGTAATATAAAATGATCTAATCGGGTCTCTCTTTCCCTTACCCTAGAAGTTTAATAGTGCACTTCACTCGTCATTTGATGCGCTTTGAGATGCCGCTTAGCCCAATACGCTATCTGAAATAGGAGCGACGTAGGTTGAACAAATGTGATAGAATTACGCTGTATTCTTATATTAACCGTAATATAAAATGATCTAATCGGGTCTCTGTTTGCTTCACCCTAGAAGTTTAATAGTGCATTTTACTCGTCATTTCATGCGCTTTGAGATTCCGCTTAGCCCAATACGCTATCTGAAATAGGAGCGACGTAAATTGAACAAATGTGATAGAATTTCGCTGAATTCTTATATTAACCATAATGTAAAATGATCTAATCGGCTCTCTGTTCGCCCTAGCCGAGAAGTTTAATAGTGCATTTTACTCGCCATTTCATGCGCTTTGAGATGCCGTTTAGCCCAATACGCTATCTGAAATAGGAGCGACGTAAATTGAACAAATGTGATAGAATTTCGTTGAATTCTTAAATTAACCATAATATACAATGATCTAATCGGGTCTCTGTTCGCCCTACCCTAGAAGTTTAATAGTGCATTTTACTCGCCCTTCCACGCGCTTTATGATGCCGCCTAGCCCGGTACGCTATCTGAAATAGGAGCGACGTAAGTTTAACAAATGTGATAGAATTACGCTGAATTCATATATTAACCAAAATATAAAATGATCTAATCGGGTCTCTGATTGCCCTATCATAGAAGTTTAATAGTGCATTTCACTCATAATTTCATGCGCTTTAAGATGCCGCTTAGCCCAGTACGCTATCTGAAATAGGAGCGACGTAAATTGAACAAATGTGATAGATTTTTGCTGAATTCTTAAATTAACCATACTATAAAATGATCTAATCGGGTTTCTGTTTGCCCTACCCTAGAAGTTTAATAGTGCATTTCACTCGTAATTTCATGCGCTTTGAGATGCCGCTTAGCCCAATACGCTATCTGAAATAGGAGCGACGTAAATTGAACAAATGTGATAGAATTTCGCTGAATTCTTTTATTAACCATAATGTAAAATGATCTAATCGGCTTTCTGTTTGCCCTAGCCGAGAAGTTTAATAGTGCATTTTACTTGCCATTTCATGCGCTTTGAGATGCCGCTTAGCCCAATACGCTATCTGAAATAGGAGCGACGTAAATTGAACAAATGTGATAGAATTTCGTTGAATTCTTAAATTAACCATAGTATACAATGATCTAATCGGGTCTCTGTTCGCCCTACCCTAGAAGTTTAACAGTGCATTTTACTCGCCCTTCCACGCGCTTTATGATGCCGCCTAGCCCGGTACGCTATCTGAAATAGGAGCGACGTAAGTTTAACAAATGTGATGGAATTACGCTGAATTCTTAGATTAACCGTAATATAAAATGATCTAATCGGGTCCCTGTTTGCCTTACCCTAGAAGTTTAATAGTGCATTTCACTCGCCATTTCGTGCGCTTTGAGATGCCGCTTTGCCCAATACGGTATCTGAAATAGGAGCGACGTAAATTGAACAAATGTGATAGAATTTCCCTGAATTCTTATATTAACCTTAATGTAAAATGATCTAATCGGGTCTCTGTTTGCCCTAGCCTAGAAGTTTAATAGTGCATTTTATTCGACATTTCATGCGCTTTGAGATGCCGCTTAGCCCAATACGCTATCTGAAATAGGAGCGACGTAAATTGAACAAATGTGATAGAATTTCCTTGAATTCTTATATTAACCAAAATATAAAATGATCTGATCGGGTCCCTGATTGCCCTATCATAGATGTTTAATAGTGCATTTTACTCGCCATTCCACGCGCTTTAAGATGCCGCCTAGCCCCGTACGCTATCTGAAATAGGAGCGACGTAAATTGAACAAATGTGATAGAATTTTGCTGAATTCTTAAATTAACCATAATATTAGATGATCTAATCGGGTCTCTGTTTGCCTTACCCTAGAAGTTTAATAGTGCATTTTACTCGCCATTTCATGCCCATGGAGATGCCGGTAAGCCCAATACGTTATCTGAAATAGGAGCGACGTAAGTTGAACAAATGTGATAGAATTTCGCTGAATACTTTTATAACCATAATGTAAAATGATCTAATCGGGTCTCTGTTTGCCCTACCCTAGAAGTTTAATAGTTCATTTTACTCGCCATTCCACGCGCTTTAAGATGCCGCTTTGCCCAATACGCTATCTGAAATAGGAGCGACGTAAATTGAACGAATGTGATAGAATTTCGCTGAATTCTTAAATTAACCATAATATAAAATGATCTAATCGGGTCTCTGTTCGCCCTACCCTAGAAGTTTAATAGTGCATTTCACTCGTCATTTCATGCGCTTTGAGATGCCGCTTAGCCCAATATGGTATCTGAAATAGGAGCGACGTAAATTGAACAAATGTGATAGAATTTCGCTGAATTCTTTTATTAACCAAAATGTAAAATGATCTAATCGGGTCTCTGTTCGCCCTAGCCTAGAAGTTTAATAGTGCATTTTGCTCGCCATTCCACGCGCTTTCAGATGTCGCCTAGCACAGTATGCTATCTGAAATAGGAGCGACGTAAGTTGAACAAATGTGATAGAATTACGCAGAATTCTTATATTATACGTAATATAAAATGATCTAATCGGGTCTCTGTTTGGCTTATCCTAGAAGTTTAATAGTGCATTTTACTCGACATTTTATGCGCTTTGAGATGCCGCATAGCCCAATACGCTATGTGAAATAGGAGCGACGTAAATTGAACAAATGTGATAGAATTTCCGTGAATTCTTATATTAACCTTAATGTAAAATGATCTAATCGGGTCTCTGTTCGCCCTACCATAGAAGTCTAATAGTGCATTTCACTCGCCATTTCATGCGCTTTGAGATGCCGCCTAGCCCACTACGCTATCTGAAATAGGAGCGACGTAAGTTGAACAAATGTGATAGATTTTCGCTGCATTCTTAAATTAACCATAATATAAAATGATCTGCTCGGGTCTCTGTTCGCCCTACCCTTGAAGTTTAATAGTGCATTTCACTCGTCATTTCATGCGCTTTGAGATGCCGCTTAGCCCAATATGGTATCTGAAATAGGAGCGACGTAAATTGAACAAATGTGATAGAATTTCGCTGAATTCTTTTATTAACCAACATGTAAAATGATCTAATCGGGTCTCTGTTCGCCCTAGCCGAGAAGTTTAATAGTGCATTTTATTCGCCATTTCGTGCGCTTTGAGATGCCGCTTAGCCGAATACGCTATCTGAAATAGGAGCGACGTAAATTGAAAAAATGTGATAGAATTTCCCTGAATTCTTATATTAACCTTAACGTAAAATGATGTAATCGGGTCTCTCTTTCCCTTACGCTAGAAGTTTAATAGTGCACTTCACTTGTCATTTCATGCGCTTTGAGATGCCGCTTAGCCCAATAGGCTATCTGAAATAGGAGCGACGTAGGTTGAACAAATGTGATAGAATTCCGCTGTATTCTTATATTAACCGTAATATAAAATGATCTAATCGGGTCTCTGTTTGCTTTACCCGAGAAGTTTAATAGTGCATTTTACTCGTCATTTCATGCGCTTTGAGATTCCGCTTAGCCCAATACGCTATCTGAAATAGGAGCGACGTAAATTGAACAAATGTGATAGAATTTCGCTGAATTCTTATATTAACCAAATTATAAAATGATCTAATCGGGTCCCTGTTTGCCTTACCCTAGAAGTTTAATAGATCATTTTACTCGCCATTTCATGCGCTTTGAGATGCCGCTTAGCCCAATACGCTATCTGAAATAGGAGCGACGTAGGTTGAACAAATGTGATAGAATTACGCTGTATTCTTATATTAACCGTAATATAAAATGATCTAACCGGGTCTCTGTTTGCTTCACCCTAGAAGTTTAATAGTGCATTTTGCTCGCCATTTCATGCGCTTTGAGATGCCGCTTAGCCCAATAAGCTATCTGAAATAGGAGCGACGTAAATTGAACAAATGTGATAGAATTTCCCTGAATTCTTATATTAACCTTAATGTAAAATGATCTAATCGGGTCTCTGTTCGCCCTAGCCGAGAAGTTTAATAGTGCATTTTACTCGCCATTTCATGCGCTTTGAGATGCCGCTTAGCCCAATACGCTATCTGAAATAGGAGCGACGTAAATTGAACAAATGTGAAAGAATTTCGTTGAATTCTTAAATTAACCATAATATACAATGATCTAATCGGGTCTCAGTTCGCCCTAGCCTAGAAGTTTAACAGTGCATTTTACTCGCCCTCCCACGCGCTTTATGATGCCGCCTAGCCCAGTACGCTATCTGAAATAGGAGCGACGTAAGTTTAACAAATGTGATAGAATTACGCTGAAATCTTATATTAACCATAATATAAAATGATCTAATCGGGTCCCTGTTTGCCTTACCCTAGAAGTTTAATACTGCATTTTACTCGCCATTTCATGCGCTTTGTGATGCCGCTTATCCCAATACGCTATCTGAAATAGGAGCGACGTAAATTGAACAAATGTGATAGAATTTCCCTGAATTCTTATATTAACCTTAATGTAAAATGATCTAATCGGGTCTCTGTTTGCCCTAGCCTAGAAGTTTAATAGTGCATTTTATTCGACATTTCATGCGCTTTGAGATGCCGCTTAGCCCAATACGCTATCTGAAATAGGAGCGACGTAAATTGAACAAATGTGATAGAATTTCGCTGAATTCATATATTAACCAAAATATAAAATGATCTAATCGGGTCTCTGATTGCCCTATCATAGAAGTTTAATAGTGCATTTCACTCATCATTTCATGCGCTTTGAGATGCCGCTTAGCCCAATACGCTATCTGAAATAGGAGTGACGTAAATTGAACAAATGTGATAGAATTTCCTTGAATTCTTATATTAACCAAAATATAAAATGATCTGATCGGGTCCCTGATTGCCCTATCATAGATGTTTAATAGTGCATTTTACTCGACATTCCACGCGCTTTAAGATGCCGCCTAGCCCCGTACGCTATCTGAAATAGGAGCGACGTAAATTGAACAAATGTGATAGAATTTTGCTGAATTCTTAAATTAACGGTAATATAAAATGATCTAATCGGGTCTCTGTTTGCCGTACCCTAGAAGTTTAATAGTGCATTTCACTCGTCATTCCACGCGCTTTAAGATGCCGCCAAACCGAGTACGCTATCTGAAATAGGAGCAACGTAAATTGAACAAATGTAACAGAATTTTGATGAATTCTTATACTAACCGTAATATAAAATGATCTAATCGGGGCTCTCTTTCCCTTACCCTAGAAGTTTAATAGTGCATTTCACTCGTCATTTCACGCGCTTTGAGATGCCGCTTAGCACACTGCGCTATCTGAAATAGGAGAGACGTAAATTGAACAAGTGTGATAGAATTTCGCTGAATTCTTTTATTAACCATAATGTAAAATGATCTAATCGGGTCTCTGTTTGCCATACCCTAGAAGTTTAATAGTGGATTTTGCTCTCCATTTCATGCGCCTTTAGATGCCGCTTAGCCCAATACGCTGTCTGAAATAGGAGCGACGTAAATTGAACAAATGTGATCGAATTTTGCTGAATTCTTATAATAACCAAATTATATAATGATCTAATCGGGTCTCTGATTGCCCTATCATAGAAGTTTAATAGTGCATTTTAGTCGCCATTCCACGCGCTTTAAGATGCCGCCCAGCGCAGTACGCTATCTGAAATAGGAGCAACGTAAATTGTACAAATGTGACAGAATTTTGCTGAATTCTTAAATTAACCATAATATAAAATGATCAAATCGGGTCTCTGTTTGCCCTACCCTAGAAGTTTAATAGTCCGTTTTACTCGACATTTCATGCGCTTTGAGATGCCGCTTAGCCCAATACGCTATCTCATGCAGGAGCGGGGTGAGTTGAACAAATGTGATAGAATTTCGCTGAATTCATATATTAACCAAAATATAAAATGATCTAATCGGGTCTCTGATTGCCCTATCATAGAAGTTTAATAGTGCATTTCACTCATCATTTCATGCGCTTTGATATGCCGCTTAGCTCAATACGCTATCTGAAATAGGAGCGACGTAAATTGAACAAATGTGATAGAATTTCCTTGAATTCTTTAATTAACTATAATATAAAATGATCTAATCGGGTCACTGATTGCCCTATCACAGAAGTTTAATATTGCATTTTGCTCGCCATTTCATGCCCTTTGAGATGCCGCTTAGCCCAATAAGCTATCTGAAATTGGAGCGACGTAAATTGAACAAATGTGATAGAATTACTCTTAACTCTTATATTAACCGTAATATAAAATGATCTAATCGGGACTCTGTTTGCCTTACCCTAGAAGTTTAATAGTGCATTTTACTCGCCATTTCATGCGCTTTGAGATGCCGCTTAGCCCAATATGCTATCTGAAATAGGAGCGACGTAATTTGAACAAATGTGACAGAATTTCGCTGAATTCTTTTATTAACCAAAATGTAAAATGATCTAATCGGGTCTCTGTTCGCCCTTCCCTAGAAGTTTAATACTGCATTTCACTCGTCATTTCATGCGCTTTGTGATGCCGCTTAGCCCAATAAGCTATCTGATATAGGAGCGACGTAAATTGAACAAATGTGATAGAATTTCCCTGAATTCTTATATTAACCTTAATGTAAAATGATCTAATCGGGTCTCTGTTTGCCCTATCATAGAAGTTTAATAGTGCATTTCACTCATCATTTCATGCGCTTTGAGATGCCGCTTAGCCCAATACGCTATCTGAAATAGGAGCGACGTAAATTGAACAAATGTGATAGAATTTCCTTGAATTCTTTAATTAACTATAATATAAAATGATCTGATCGGGTCACTGATTGCCCTATCATAGAAGTTTAATAGTGCATTTTACTCGCCATTCCACGCGCTTTAAGATGCCGCCTAGCCCCGTACGCCATCTGAAATAGGAGCGACGTATGTTGAACAAATGTGATAGAATTTCGCTGAATTCTTAAATTAACGGTAATATAAAATGATCTAATCGGGTCTCTGTTTGCCCTACCCTAGAAGTTTAATAGTGCACTTCACTCGTCATTCCACGCGCTTTAAGATTCCGCCAAGCCCAGTACGATATCTGAAATAGGAGCAACGTAAATTGAACAAATGTGACAGAATTTTGCTGAATTCTTATACTAACCGTAATATGAAATGATCTAATCGGGACTCTCTTTCCCTTACCCTAGAAGTTTAATAGTGCATTTCACTCGTCATTTCATGCGCTTTGAGATGCCGCTTAGCACACTGCGCTATCTGAAATAGGAGAGACGTAAATTCAACAAATGTGATAGAATTTCGCTGAATTCTTATATTAACAGTAATATAAAATGATCTAATCGGGTCCCTGTTTGCCTTACCCTAGAAGTTTAATAGTGCATGTTACTCGCCATTTCATGCGGTTTGAGATGCCGCTTAGCCCAATACGCTATCTGAAATATGAGCTACGTAAACTGAACAAATGTGATAGAATTTCCCTGAAATCTTATATTAAACAAAATATAAAATGATCTAATCGGGTCTCTGATTGCCCTATCATAGAAGTTTAGGAGTGCATTTTACTCGCCATTTCATGCGCTTTGAGATGCCGCTTAGCACTATACGCTATCTGAAATATGAGCGACGTAAATTGAACAAATGTGATAGAATTTCGCTGAATTCTTATATTATCCTTAATGTAAAATGATCTAATCGGGTCTCTGTTCGCCCTACCCTTGAAGTTTAATAGTGCGTTTCACTCGCTATTCCACGCGCTTTAAGATGCCGGCTAGCCCAGTAGCCTATCTGAAATAGGGGTGACGTAAATTGAACAAATGTGATAGAATTACTCTTAACTCTTATATTAACCGTAATATAAAATGTACTAATCGGGTCTCTCTTTCCCTTACCCTAGAAGTTTAATAGTGCACTTCACTCGTCATTTGATGCGCTTTGAGATGCCGCTTAGCCCAATACGCTATCTGAAATAGGAGCGACGTAGGTTGAACAAATGTGATAGAATTACGCTGTATTCTTATATTAACCATAATGTAAAATGATCTAATCGGCTTTCTGTTTGCCCTACCCTAGAAGTTTAATAGTGCATTTCACTCGTAATTTCATGCGCTTTGAGATGCCGCTTAGCCCAATACGCTATCTGAAATAGGAGCGACGTAAATTGAACAAATGTGATAGAATTTCGCTGAATTCTTTTATTAACCATAATGTAAAATGATCTAATCGGCTCTCTGTTCGCCCTAGCCGAGAAGTTTAATAGTGCATTTTACTCGCCCTTCCACGCGCTTTATGATGCCGCCTAGCCCGGTACGCTATCTGAAATAGGAGCGACGTAAGTTTAACAAATGTGATAGAATTACGCTGAATTCATATATTAACCAAAATATAAAATGATCTAATCGGGTCTCTGATTGCCCTATCATAGAAGTTTAATAGTGCATTTCACTCATAATTTCATGCGCTTTAAGATGCCGCTTAGCCCAGTACGCTATCTGAAATAGGAGCGACGTAAATTGAACAAATGTGATAGATTTTTGCTGAATTCTTAAATTAACCATACTATAAAATGATCTAATCGGGTTTCTGTTTGCCCTACCCTAGAAGTTTAATAGTGCATTTCACTCGTAATTTCATGCGCTTTGAGATGCCGCTTAGCCCAATACGCTATCTGAAATAGGAGCGACGTAAATTGAACAAATGTGATAGAATTTCGCTGAATTCTTTTATTAACCATAATGTAAAATGATCTAATCGGCTTTCTGTTTGCCCTAGCCGAGAAGTTTAATAGTGCATTTTACTCGCCATTTCATGCGCTTTGAGATGCCGCTTAGCCCAATACGCTATCTGAAATAGGAGCGACGTAAATTGAACAAATGTGATAGAATTTCGTTGAATTCTTAAATTAACCATAGTATACAATGATCTAATCGGGTCTCTGTTCGCCCTACCCTAGAAGTTTAATAGTGCATTTTACTCGCCCTTCCACGCGCTTTATGATGCCGCCTAGCCCGGTACGCTATCTGAAATAGGAGCGACGTAAGTTTAACAAATGTGATGGAATTACGCTGAATTCTTAGATTAACCGTAATATAAAATGATCTAATCGGGTCCCTGTTTGCCTTACCCTAGAAGTTTAATAGTGCATTTCACTCGCCATTTCGTGCGCTTTGAGATGCCGCTTTGCCCAATACGGTATCTGAAATAGGAGCGACGTAAATTGAACAAATGTGATAGAATTTCCCTGAATTCTTATATTAACCTTAATGTAAAATGATCTAATCGGGTCTCTGTTTGCCCTAGCCTAGAAGTTTAATAGTGCATTTTATTCGACATTTCATGCGCTTTGAGATGCCGCTTAGCCCAATACGCTATCTGAAATAGGAGCGACGTAAATTGAACAAATGTGATAGAATTTCCTTGAATTCTTATATTAACCAAAATATAAAATGACCTGATCGGGCCCCTGATTGCCCTATCATAGATGTTTAATAGTGCATTTTACTCGCCATTCCACGCGCTTTAAGATGCCGCTTAGCCCAATACGCTATCTGAAATAGGAGCGACGTAAGTTGAACAAATGTGATAGAATTTCGCTGAATTCTTTTATTAACCATAATGTAAAATGATCTAATCGGGTCTCTGTTCGCCCTAGCCTACAAGTTTAATAGTGCATTTTATTCGCCATTTCATGCGCTTTGAGATGCCGCGTAGCCCAATATGCTATCTGAAATAGGAGCGACGTAAATTGAAAAAATGTGATAGAATTTCCCTGAATTCTTATATTAACCTTAATGTAAAATGATCTAATCGGGTCTCTCTTTCCCTTACCCTAGAAGTTTAATAGTGCACTTCACTCGTCATTTCATGCGCTTTGAGATGCCGCTTAGCCCAATACGCTATCTGAAATAGGAGCGACGTAGGTTGAACAAATGTGATAGAATTACGCTGTATTCTTATATTAACCGTAATATAAAATGATCTAATCGGGTCCCTGTTTGCCTTACCCTAGAAGTTTAATAGTGCATTTTACTCGCCATTTCATGCGCTTTGAGATGCCGCTTAGCCCAATACGCTATCTGAAATAGGAGCGACGTAAATTGAACAAATGTGATAGAATTTCCCTGAATTCTAATATTAACCTTAATGTAAAATGATCTAATCGGGTCTCTGTTTGCCCTAGCCTAGAAGTTTAATAGTGCATTCTATTCGACATTTCATGCGCTTTGAGATGCCGCTTAGCCCAATACGCTATCTGAAATAGGAGCGACGCAAATTGAACAAATGTGATAGAATTTCCTTGAATTCTTATATTAACCAAAATATAAAATGATCTGATCGGGTCCCTGATTGCCCTATCATAGATGTTTAATAGTGCATTTTACTCGTCATTCCACGCGCTTTAAGATGCCGCCTAGCCCCGTACGCTATCTGAAATAGGAGCGACGTAAGTTGAACAAATGTGATAGAATTTTGCTGAATTCTTAAATTAACGGTAATATAAAATGATCTAATCGGGTCTCTGTTTGCCGTACCCTAGAAGTTTAATAGTGCATTTCACTCGTCATTCCACGCGCTTTAAGATGCCACCAAGCCCAGTACCCTATCTGAAATAGGAGCAACGTAAATTGAACAAATGTGATAGAATTTTGCTGAATTCTTAAATTAACCATAATATAAAATGATCTAATCGGGTCTCTGTTTGCCCTACCCTAGAAGTTTAATAGTGCATTTTACTCGCCATTTCATGCGCTTTGAGATGCCGCTTAGCCCAATACGCTATCTGAAATAGGAGCGACGTAAGTAGAACAAATGTGATAGAATTTCGCTGAATTCTTTTATTAACCATAATGTAAAATGATCTAATCGGGTCTCTGTTCGCCCTAGCCTACAAGTTTAATAGTGCATTTTATTCGCCATTTCATGCGCTTTGAGATGCCGCGTAGCCCAATATGCTATCTGATATAGGAGCGACGTAAATTGAAAAAATGTGATAGAATTTCCCTGAATTCTTATATTAACCTTAATGTAAAATGATCTAATCGGGTCTCTCTTTCCCTTACCCTAGAAGTTTAATAGTGCACTTCACTCGTCATTTCATGCGCTTTGAGATGCCGCTTAGCCCAATACGCTATCTGAAATAGGAGCGACGTAGGTTGAACAAATGTGATAGAATTACGCTGTATTCTTATATTAACCGTAATATAAAATTATCTAATCGGGTCTCTGTTTGCTTTACCCGAGAAGTTTAATAGTGCATTTTACTCGTCATTTCATGCGCTTTGAGATTCCGCTTAGCCCAATACGCTATCTGAAATAGGAGCGACGTAAATTGAACAAATGTGATAGAATTTCCTGGAATTCTATTATTAACCAAAATATAAAATGGTCTGATCGGGTCCCTGATTGCCCTATCATAGAAGTTTAATAGTGCATTTTACTCGCCATTACACGCGCTTTAAGATGCCGCCTAGCCCCGTACGCTATCTGAAATAGGAGCGACGTAAATTGAACAAATGTGATAGAATTTTGTTGAATTCTAAAATTAACGGTAATATAAAATGATCTAATTGGGTCTCTGTTTGCCCTACCCTAGAAGTTTAATAGTGCACTTCACTCGTCATTCCACGCGCTTTAAGATTCCTCCAAGCCCAGTACGATATCAGAAATAGGAGCAACGTAAATTGAACAAATGTGACAGAATTTTGCTGAATTCTTATACTAACCGTAATATGAAATGATCTAATCGGGACTCTCTTTCCCTTACCCTAGAAGTTTAATAGTGCATTCCACTCGTCATTTCATGCGCTTTGAGATGCCGCTTAGCCCAATAGGCTATCTGAAATAGGAGCGATGTAAATTGAACAAATGTGATAGAATTTCGCTGAATTCTTTAATTAACTATAATATAAAGTGATATAATCGGGTCACTGATTGCCCTATCATAGAAGTTTAATAGTGCATTTTACTCGCCATTTCATGCGCTTTGAGATGCCGCTTAGCCCAATACGCTATCTGAAATAGGAGCGACGTATGTTGAACAAATGTGATAGAATTTCGCTGAATTCTTTTATTAACCATAACGTAAAATGATCTAATCGGGTCTCTGTTCGCCCTAGCGTAGAAATATAATAGTGCATTTTATTCGCCATTTCAAGCGCTTTGAGATGCCGCTTAGCCCAATACGCTACCTGAAATTGGAGCGACGTAAATTGAACAAATGTGATAGAATTTTGCTGAATTCTTAAATTAACCATAATATAAAATGATCTAATCGGGTCTCTGTTTGCCCTACCCTAGAAGTTTAATAGTGCATTTTACTCGCCATTTCATGCGCTTTGAGATGCCGCTTAGCCCAATACGCTATCTGAAATAGGAGCGACGTAAGTAGAACAAATGTGATAGAATTTCGCTGAATTCTTTTATTAACCATAATGTAAAATGATCTAATCGGGTCTCTGTTCGCCCTAGCCTACAAGTTTAATAGTGCATTTTATTCGCCATTTCATGCGCTTTGAGATGCCGCGTAGCCCAATATGCTATCTGATATAGGAGCGACGTAAATTGAAAAAATGTGATAGAATTTCCCTGAATTCTTATATTAACCTTAATGTAAAATGATCTAATCGGGTCTCTCTTTCCCTTACCCTAGAAGTTTAATAGTGCACTTCACTCGTCATTTCATGCGCTTTGAGATGCCGCTTAGCCCAATACGCTATCTGAAATAGGAGCGACGTAGGTTGAACAAATGTGATAGAATTACGCTGTATTCTTATATTAACCGTAATATAAAATTATCTAATCGGGTCTCTGTTTGCTTTACCCGAGAAGTTTAATAGTGCATTTTACTCGTCATTTCATGCGCTTTGAGATTCCGCTTAGCCCAATACGCTATCTGAAATAGGAGCGACGTAAATTGAACAAATGTGATAGAATTTCCTGGAATTCTATTATTAACCAAAATATAAAATGGTCTGATCGGGTCCCTGATTGCCCTATCATAGAAGTTTAATAGTGCATTTTACTCGCCATTACACGCGCTTTAAGATGCCGCCTAGCCCCGTACGCTATCTGAAATAGGAGCGACGTAAATTGAACAAATGTGATAGAATTTTGTTGAATTCTTAAATTAACGGTAATATAAAATGATCTAATTGGGTCTCTGTTTGCCCTACCCTAGAAGTTTAATAGTGCACTTCACTCGTCATTCCACGCGCTTTAAGATTCCTCCAAGCCCAGTACGATATCAGAAATAGGAGCAACGTAAATTGAACAAATGTGACAGAATTTTGCTGAATTCTTATACTAACCGTAATATGAAATGATCTAATCGGGACTCTCTTTCCCTTACCCTAGAAGTTTAATAGTGCATTCCACTCGTCATTTCATGCGCTTTGAGATGCCGCTTAGCCCAATAGGCTATCTGAAATAGGAGCGATGTAAATTGAACAAATGTGATAGAATTTCGCTGAATTCTTTAATTAACTATAATATAAAGTGATATAATCGGGTCACTGATTGCCCTATCATAGAAGTTTAATAGTGCATTTTACTCGCCATTTCATGCGCTTTGAGATGCCGCTTAGCCCAATACGCTATCTGAAATAGGAGCGACGTATGTTGAACAAATGTGATAGAATTTCGCTGAATTCTTTTATTAACCATAACGTAAAATGATCTAATCGGGTCTCTGTTCGCCCTAGCGTAGAAATATAATAGTGCATTTTATTCGCCATTTCAAGCGCTTTGAGATGCCGCTTAGCCCAATACGCTACCTGAAATTGGAGCGACGTAAATTGAACAAATGTGATAGAATTTCGCTGAATTCTTAAATTAACCATAATATAAAATGATCGAATCGGGACTCTGTTCGCCCTACCATAGAAGTCTAATAGTGCATTTTACTCGTCATTTTATGCGCTTTGAGATGCCGCATAGCCCAATACGCTATGTGAAATAGGAGCGACGTAAATTGAACAAATGTGATAGCATTTCCGTGAATTCTTATATTAACCTTAATGTAAAATGATCTAATCGGGTCTCTGTTCGCCCTACCATAGAAGTCTAATAGTGCATTTCACTCGCCATTTCATGCGCTTTGAGATGCCGCCTAGCCCAGTACGCTATCTGAAATAGGAGCGACGTATGTTGAACAAATGTGATAGAATTTCGCTGAATTCTTTTATTAACCATAACGTAAAATGATCTAATCGGGTCTCTGTTCGCCCTAGCGTAGAAATATAATAGTGCATTTTATTCGCCATTTCAAGCGCTTTGAGATGCCGCTTAGCCCAATACGCTACCTGAAATTGGAGCGACGTAAATTGAACAAATGTGATAGAATTTCGCTGAATTCTTAAATTAACCATAATATAAAATGATCGAATCGGGACTCTGTTCGCCCTACCATAGAAGTCTAATAGTGCATTTTACTCGTCATTTTATGCGCTTTGAGATGCCGCATAGCCCAATACGCTATGTGAAATAGGAGCGACGTAAATTGAACAAATGTGATAGAATTTCCGTGAATTCTTATATTAACCTTAATGTAAAATGATCTAATCGGGTCTCTGTTCGCCCTACCATAGAAGTCTAATAGTGCATTTCACTCGCCATTTCATGCGCTTTGAGATGCCGCCTAGCCCAGTACGCTATCTGAAATAGGAGCGACGTAAGTTGAACAAATGTGATAGAATTACGCTGCATTCTTATATTAACCGTAACATAAAATGATCTTATCGGGTCTCTGTTTGCCTTATCCTAGAAGTTTAATAGCGCATTTTACTCGCCATTTCATTCGCTTTGAGAGGCCGCTTAGCCCAATACGCTATCTGAAATAGGAGCGACGTAAATTGAACAAATGTGATAGAATTTCCCTGAATTCTTAAATAAACCAAAATATAAAATGATCTAATCGGGTCTCTGTTCGCCCTACCCTAGAAGTTTAATAGTGCATTTCACTCGTCATTTCATGCGCTTTGAGATGCCGCTTAGCCCAATATGGTATCTGAAATAGGAGCGACGTAAATTGAACAAATGTGATAGAATTTCGCTGAATTCTTTTATTAACCAACATGTAAAATGATCTAATCGGGTCTCTGTTCGCCCTAGCCGAGCAGTTTAATAGTGCATTTTATTCGCCATTTCGTGCGCTTTGAGATGCCGCTTAGCCGAATACGCTATCTGAAATAGGAGCGACGTAAATTGAACAAATGTGATAGAATTTTGCTGAATTCTTAAATTAACCATAATATTAGATGATCTAATCGGGTCTCTGTTTGCCTTACCCTAGAAGTTTAATAGTGCATTTTACTCGCCATTTCATGCCCATGGAGATGCCGGTTAGCCCAATACGTTATCTGAAATAGGAGCGACGTAAGTTGAACAAATGTGATAGAATTTCGCTGAATTCTTAAATTAACCAAAATGTAAAATGATCTAATCGGGTCTCTGTTCGCCCTAGCCTAGAAGTTTAATAGTGCATTTTGCTCGCCATTCCACGCGCTTTCAGATGTCGCCTAGCACAGTATGCTATCTGAAATAGGAGCGACGTAAGTTGAACAAATGTGATAGAATTACGCAGAATTCTTATATTATACGTAATATAAAATGATCTAATCGGGTCTCTGTTTGGCTTATCCTTGAAGTTTAATAGTGCATTTTACTCGACATTTTATGCGCTTTGAGACGCCGCATAGCCCAATACGCTATGTGAAATAGGAGCGACGTAAATTGAACAAATGTGATAGAATTTCCGTGAATTCTTATATTAACCTTAATGTAAAATGATCTAATCGAGTCTCTGTTCGCCCTACCATAGAAGTCTAATAGTGCATTTCACTCGCCATTTCATGCGCTTTGAGATGCCGCTTAGCCGAATACGCTATCTGAAATAGGAGCGACGTAAATTGAACAAATGTGATAGAATTTCGCTGAATTCTTAAACTAACTATATTATAAAATGTTCTAATCGGGTCACTGATTGCCCTATCATAGAAGTTTAATAGTGCATTTTACTCGCCATTCCGCGCGCTTTAAGTTGCCGCCTAGCCCAGTACGCTATCTGAAATAGGAGTGACGTAAATTGAACAAATGTGATAGAATTTTGCTGAATTCTTAAATTAACCATAATATTAGATGATCTAATCGGGTCTCTGTTTGCCTTACCCTAGAAGTTTAATAGTGCATTTTACTCGCCATTTCATGCCCATGGAGATGCCGGTTAGCCCAATACGTTATCTGAAATAGGTGCGACGTAAGTTGAACAAATGTGATAGAATTTCGCTGAATTCTTTTATAACCATAATGTAAAATGATCTAATCGGGTCTCTGTTTGCCCTACCCTAGAAGTTTAATAGTGCATTTTACTCGCCATTTCATGCGCTTTGAGATGCCGCTTAGCCCAATACGCTATCTGAAATAGGAGCGACGCAAATTGAACAAATGTGATAGAATTTCCTTGAATTCTTATATTAACCAAAATATAAAATGATCTGATCGGGTCCCTGATTGCCCTATCATAGATGTTTAATAGTGCATTTTACTCGTCATTCCACGCGCTTTAAGATACCGCCTAGCCCCGTACGCTATCTGAAATAGGAGCGACGTAAGTTGAACAAATGTGATAGAATTTTGCTGAATTCTTAAATTAACGGTAATATAAAATGATCTAATCGGGTCTCTGTTTGCCGTACCCTAGAAGTTTAATAGTGCATTTCACTCGTCATTCCACGCGCTTTAAGATGCCACCAAGCCCAGTACGCTATCTGAAATAGGAGCAACGTAAATTGAACAAATGTGATAGAATTTTGCTGAATTCTTAAATTAACCATAATATAAAATGATCTAATCGGGTCTCTGTTTGCCCTACCCTAGAAGTTTAATAGTGCATTTTACTCGCCATTTCATGCGCTTTGAGATGCCGCTTAGCCCAATACGCTATCTGAAATAGGAGCGACGTAAATTGAACAAATGTGATAGAATTTCGTTGAATTCTTAAATTAACCATAATATACAATGATCTAATCGGGTCTCTGTTCGCCCTACCATAGAAGTTTAATAGTGCATTTTACTCGCCCTTCCACGCGCTTTATGATGCCGCCTAGCCCGGTACGCTATCTGAATTAGGAGCGACGTAAGTTTAACAAATGTGATAGAATTACGCTGAATTCATATATTAACCAAAATATAAAATGATCTAATCGGGTCTCTGATTGCCCTATCATAGAAGTTTAATAGTGCATTTCACTCATAATTTCATGCGCTTTAAGATGCCGCTTAGCCCAGTACGCTATCTGAAATAGGAGCGACGTAAATTGAACAAATGTGATAGGTTTTTGCTGAATTCTTAAATTAACCATACTATAAAATGATCTAATCGGGTTTCTGTTTGCCCTACCCTAGAAGTTTAATAGTGCATTTCACTCGTAATTTCATGCGCTTTGAGATGCCGCTTAGCCCAATACGCTATCTGAAATAGGAGCGACGTAAATTGAACAAATGTGATAGAATTTCGCTGAATTCTTTTATTAACCATAATGTAAAATGATCTAATCGGCTTTCTGTTTGCCCTAGCCGAGAAGTTTAATAGTGCATTTTACTTGCCATTTCATGCGCTTTGAGATGCCGCTTAGCCCAATACGCTATCTGAAATAGGAGCGACGTAAATTGAACAAATGTGATAGAATTTCGTTGAATTCTTAAATTAACCATAGTATACAATGATCTAATCGGGTCTCTGTTCGCCCTACCCTAGAAGTTTAATAGTGCATTTTACTCGCCCTTCCACGCGCTTTATGATGCCGCCTAGCCCGGTACGCTATCTGAAATAGGAGCGACGTAAGTTTAACAAATGTGATGGAATTACGCTGAATTCTTAGATTAACCGTAATATAAAATGATCTAATCGGGTCCCTGTTTGCCTTACCCTAGAAGTTTAATAGTGCATTTCACTCGCCATTTCGTGCGCTTTGAGATGCCGCTTAGCCCAATACGCTATCTGAAATAGGAGCGACGTAAATTGAACAAATGTGATAGAATTTCCCTGAATTCTTATATTAACCTTAATGTAAAATGATCTAATCGGGTCTCTGTTTGCCCTAGCCTAGAAGTTTAATAGTGCATTTTATTCGACATTTCATGCGCTTTGAGATGCCGCTTAGCCCAATACGCTATCTGAAATAGGAGCGACGTAAATTGAACAAATGTGATAGAATTTCCTTGAATTCTTATATTAACCAAAATATAAAATGACCTGATCGGGCCCCTGATTGCCCTATCATAGATGTTTAATAGTGCATTTTACTCGCCATTCCACGCGCTTTAAGATGCCGCTTAGCCCAATACGCTATCTGAAATAGGAGCGACGTAAGTTGAACAAATGTGATAGAATTTCGCTGAATTCTTTTATTAACCATAATGTAAAATGATCTAATCGGGTCTCTGTTCGCCCTAGCCTACAAGTTTAATAGTGCATTTTATTCGCCATTTCATGCGCTTTGAGATGCCGCGTAGCCCAATACGCTATCTGAAATAGGAGCGACGTAAATTGAAAAAATGTGATAGAATTTCCCTGAATTCTTATATTAACCTTAATGTAAAATGATCTAATCGGGTCTCTCTTTCCCTTACCCTAGAAGTTTAATAGTGCACTTCACTCGTCATTTCATGCGCTTTGAGATGCCGCTTAGCCCAATACGCTATCTGAAATAGGAGCGACGTAGGTTGAACAAATGTGATAGAATTACGCTGTATTCTTATATTAACCGTAATATAAAATTATCTAATCGGGTCCCTGTTTGCCTTACCCTAGAAGTTTAATAGTGCATTTTACCCGCCATTTCATGCGCTTTGAGATGCCGCTTAGCCCAATACGCTATCTGAAATAGGAGCGACGTAAATTGAACAAATGTGATAGAATTTCCCTGAATTCTAATATTAACCTTAATGTAAAATGATCTAATCGGGTCTCTGTTTGCCCTAGCCTAGAAGTTTAATAGTGCATTCTATTCGACATTTCATGCGCTTTGAGATGCCGCTTAGCCCAATACGCTATCTGAAATAGGAGCGACGCAAATTGAACAAATGTGATAGAATTTCCTTGAATTCTTATATTAACCAAAATATAAAATGATCTGATCGGGTCCCTGATTGCCCTATCATAGATGTTTAATAGTGCATTTTACTCGTCATTCCACGCGCTTTAAGATGCCGCCTAGCCCCGTACGCTATCTGAAATAGGAGCGACGTAAGTTGAACAAATGTGATAGAATTTTGCTGAATTCTTAAATTAACGGTAATATAAAATGATCTAATCGGGTCTCTGTTTGCCGTACCCTAGAAGTTTAATAGTGCATTTCACTCGTCATTCCACGCGCTTTAAGATGCCACCAAGCCCAGTACGCTATCTGAAATAGGAGCAACGTAAATTGAACAAATGTGATAGAATTTTGCTGAATTCTTAAATTAACCATAATATAAAATGATCTAATCGGGTCTCTGTTTGCCCTACCCTAGAAGTTTAATAGTGCATTTTACTCGCCATTTCATGCGCTTTGAGATGCCGCTTAGCCCAATACGCTATCTGAAATAGGAGCGACGTAAGTAGAACAAATGTGATAGAATTTCGCTGAATTCTTTTATTAACCATAATGTAAAATGATCTAATCGGGTCTCTGTTCGCCCTAGCCTACAAGTTTAATAGTGCATTTTATTCGCCATTTCATGCGCTTTGAGATGCCGCGTAGCCCAATATGCTATCTGATATAGGAGCGACGTAAATTGAAAAAATGTGATAGAATTTCCCTGAATTCTTATATTAACCTTAATGTAAAATGATCTAATCGGGTCTCTCTTTCCCTTACCCTAGAAGTTTAATAGTGCACTTCACTCGTCATTTCATGCGCTTTGAGATGCCGCTTAGCCCAATACGCTATCTGAAATAGGAGCGACGTAGGTTGAACAGATGTGATAGAATTACGCTGTATTCTTATATTAACCGTAATATAAAATTATCTAATCGGGTCTCTGTTTGCTTTACCCGAGAAGTTTAATAGTGCATTTTACTCGTCATTTCATGCGCTTTGAGATTCCGCTTAGCCCAATACGCTATCTGAAATAGGAGCGACGTAAATTGAACAAATGTGATAGAATTTCCTGGAATTCTATTATTAACCAAAATATAAAATGGTCTGATCGGGTCCCTGATTGCCCTATCATAGAAGTTTAATAGTGCATTTTACTCGCCATTACACGCGCTTTAAGATGCCGCCTAGCCCCGTACGCTATCTGAAATAGGAGCGACGTAAATTGAACAAATGTGATAGAATTTTGTTGAATTCTAAAATTAACGGTAATATAAAATGATCTAATCGGGTCTCTGTTTGCCCTACCCTAGAAGTTTAATAGTGCATTTTACTCGCCATTTCATGCGCTTTGAGATGCCGCTTAGCCCAATACGCTATCTGAAATAGGAGCGACGTAAGTAGAACAAATGTGATAGAATTTCGCTGAATTCTTTTATTAACCATAATGTAAAATGATCTAATTGGGTCTCTGTTTGCCCTACCCTAGAAGTTTAATAGTGCACTTCACTCGTCATTCCACGCGCTTTAAGATTCCTCCAAGCCCAGTACGATATCAGAAATAGGAGCAACGTAAATTGAACAAATGTGACAGAATTTTGCTGAATTCTTATACTAACCGTAATATGAAATGATCTAATCGGGACTCTCTTTCCCTTACCCTAGAAGTTTAATAGTGCATTCCACTCGTCATTTCATGCGCTTTGAGATGCCGCTTAGCCCAATAGGCTATCTGAAATAGGAGCGATGTAAATTGAACAAATGTGATAGAATTTCGCTGAATTCTTTAATTAACTATAATATAAAGTGATATAATCGGGTCACTGATTGCCCTATCATAGAAGTTTAATAGTGCATTTTACTCGCCATTTCATGCGCTTTGAGATGCCGCTTAGCCCAATACGCTATCTGAAATAGGAGCGACGTATGTTGAACAAATGTGATAGAATTTCGCTGAATTCTTTTATTAACCATAACGTAAAATGATCTAATCGGGTCTCTGTTCGCCCTAGCGTAGAAATATAATAGTGCATTTTATTCGCCATTTCAAGCGCTTTGAGATGCCGCTTAGCCCAATACGCTACCTGAAATTGGAGCGACGTAAATTGAACAAATGTGATAGAATTTCGCTGAATTCTTAAATTAAC
>CAKAJE020001979.1:0-27538 GCA_916610135.2 Macropis europaea
TTAATAGTGCATTTTACTCGCCATTTCATGTGCTTTAAGCTGCCGCATAGGCCAATACGCTATCTGGAATAGGAGCGACGTAAATTGAACAAATGTGATAGAATTTCCCTGAATTCCTATATTAACCTTAATGTAAAATGATGTAATCGTGTCTCTGTTCGCCCTACCATAGAAGTCTAATAGTGCATTTCACTCGCCATTTCATGCGCTTTGAGATGCCGCTTAGCACAATACGCTATTTGAAATAGGGGCGACGTAAATTGAACAAATGTGATAGAATTACGCTGAATTCTTAATTAACCGTAATATAAAATGATCTAATCGGGTCTCTGTTTGCCTTATCCTAGAAGTTTAATAGTGCATTTTACTCGCCATTTGATGCGCTTTGAGATGCCGCTTAGCCCAATGCGCTATCTGAAATAGGAGCGACGTAAATTGAGCAAATGTGACAGAATTTCGCTAAATTCTTAAATTAACCATAATATAAAATGATCTAATCGGGTCTGTGTTCGCCCTACCATAGAAGTCTAATAGTGCATTTCACTCGCCATTCCACGCGCTTTAAGATGCGGCCGAACCCAGTACGCTATCTGAAATAGGAGCGACGTAAATTGAACAAATGTGATAGAATTTTGCTGAATTCATACATTAACCATAATATAAAATGATCTAATCGGGTCTCTGTTCGCCCTACCATAGAAGTCTAATAGTGCATTTTACTCGCCATTTCATGCTCTTTGAGATGCCGCCTAGCCCAATACGCTATCTGAAATAGGAGCGACGTAAATTGAACAAATGTGATGGAATTTCACTGAATTCTTATATTAATCAAAATATAAAATGATCTAATCTGGTCTCTGTTCGCCCTAGCCTAGAAGTTTAATAGTGTATTCTACTCGCCATTCCACGCGCTTTAAGATGCCGCCTAGCCCAGTACGCTATCTGAAATAGGAGCGACGTAAATTGAACAAATGTGATAAAATTTTGCTGACATCTTAAAATAACCATAATATAAAATGATTTAATCGGGTATCTGTTTGCCCTACCCTAGAAGTTTAATAGTGCATTTTACTCGCCATTTCATGCGCCTTCAGATGCCGCTTAGCCCAATACGCTATCTGAAATAGGAGCGACGTAAATTGAACACATGTGATAGAATTTCGCTGAATTCTTAAATTAACCATAATATGAAAAGATCTAATCGGGTCTCTGTTTGCCCTACCCTAGAAGTTTAATAGTGCATTTCACTCGCCATTTCATGCGCCTTGAGATGCCGGTAAGCACAATAAGCTATCTGGAAGAGCAGCGACGTAAATTGAACAAATGTGATAGAATTACGCCGTATTCTTATATTTACCGTAATATAAAATGATCTAATCGGGTCTCTGTTTGCCTTATCCTAGAAGTTTAATAGGGCATTTTACTCGCCATTTCATGCGCTTTGAAATGCCGCTTAGCCCAATACGCTATCTGAAATAGGAGCGACGTAAATTGAACAAATGTGATAGAATTTTGCTGAATTCTTAAATTAACCATAATATAAAATGATGTAATCGGGTGTCTGGTTGCCCTACCCTAGAAGCTTAATATTGCATTTTACTCGCCATTTCATGCGTTTTGAGCTGCCGCTTAGCCCAATACGCTATCGGAAATAGGAGCGACGTAAGATGAAAAAATGTGATAGAGTTTCGCTGAATTCTTTTATGAACCGTAATGTAAAATGATCTAATCGGGTCTCTGTTCTCCCTAGCCTAGAAGTTTAATAGTGCATCTTATTCTCCATTTCATGCGCTTTGAGATGCCGCTTAGCCCAATACGCTATCTGGAATAGGAGCGACGTAAATTGAACAAATGTGATAGAATTTCCCTGAATTCTTATATTAACCTTAATGTAAAATGATCTAATCGGGTCTCTGTATGCCCTACCATAGAAATCTAATAGTGCATTTTACTCGCCATTTCATGCGCTTTGAGATGCCGCTTAGCCCAATACGCTAACTGAAATAGGAGCGACGTAAGTTGAACAAATGTGATAGAATTTCGCTGAATTCTTTTATTAACCATAATGTAAAATGATCTGATCGGGTCTCTGTTCGCCCTAGCCTAGAAGTTTAAGAGTGTATTTTATTCGACATTTCATGCGCTTTGAGATGCCGCTTAGCCGAATACGCTATCTGAAATAGGAGCGACGTAAATTGAACAAATGCGATAGAATTTCCCTGAAATCTTATATTAAACAAAATATAAAATGATCTAATCGGGTCTCTGATTGCCCTATCATAGAAGTTTAATAGTGCATTTTACTCGCCATTCCACGCGCTTTATGATGCCGCCTAGCCGAGTACGGTATCTGAAATAGGAGCTACGTAAGTTGAACAAATGTGATAGAATTACGCTGAATTCTTATATTGTCCGTAATATAAAATGATCTAATCGGGTCTCTGTTTGCCTTATCCTAGAAGTTTAATAGTGCATTTTACTCGCCATTTGGTGCGCTTTGAGATGCCGCTTAGCCCAATGCGCTATCTGAAATAGGAGCGACGTAAATTGAACAAATGTGACAGAATTTCGCTGAATTCTTAAATTAACCATAATATGAAATGATGTAATCGGGCCTCTGTTTGCCCTATCATAGAAGTTTGATAGTGCATTTTACTCGCCATTTCATGTGCTTTAAGCTGCCGCATAGGCCAATACGCTATCTGGAATAGGAGCGACGTATATTGAACAAATGTGATAGAATTTCCCTGAATTCCTATATTAACCTTAATGTAAAATGATGTAATCGTGTCTCTGTTCGCCCTACCATAGAAGTCTAATAGTGCATTTCACTCGCCATTTCATGCGCTTTGAGATGCCGCTTAGCACAATACGCTATTTGAAATAGGGGCGACGTAAATTGAACAAATGTGATAGAATTACGCTGAATTCTTATATTAACCGTAATATAAAATGATCTAATCGGGTCTCTGTTTGCCTTATCCTAGAAGTTTAATAGTGCATTTTACTCGCCATTTGGTGCGCTTTGAGATGCCGCTTAGCCCAATGCGCTATCTGAAATAGGAGCGACGTAAATTGAACAAATGTGACAGAATTTCGCTGAATTCTTAAATTAACCATAATATAAAATGATCTAATCGGGTCTCTGTTCGCCCTACCATAGAAGTCTAATAGTGCATTTCACTCGCCATTCCACGCGCTTTAAGATGCGGCCGAACCCAGTACGCTATCTGAAATAGGAGCGACGTAAATTGAACAAATGTGATAGAATTTTGCTGAATTCATACATTAACCATAATATAAAATGATCTAATCGGGTCTCTGTTCGCCCTACCATAGAAGTCTAATAGTGCATTTTACTCGCCATTTCATGCTCTTTGAGATGCCGCCTAGCCCAATACGCTATCTGAAATAGGAGCGACGTAAATTGAACAAATGTGATAGAATTTCACTGAATTCTTATATTAATCAAAATATAAAATGATCTAATCTGGTCTCTGTTCGCCCTAGCCTAGAAGTTTAATAGTGCATTCTACTCGCCATTCCACGCGCTTTAAGATGCCGCATAGCCCAGTACGCTATCTGAAATAGGAGCGACGTAAATTGAACAAATGTGATAAAATTTTGCTGACATCTTAAATTAACCATAATATAAAATGATTTAATCGGGTATCTGTTTGCCCTACCCTAGAAGTTTAATAGTGCATTTTACTCGCCATTTCATGCGCCTTCAGATGCCGCTTAGCCCAATACGCTATCTGAAATAGGAGCGACGTAAATTGAACAAATGTGATAGAATTTCCCTGAAATCTTATATTAAACAAAATATAAAATGATCTAATCGGGTCTCTGATTGCCCTATCATAGAAGTTTAATAGTGCATTCTACTCGCCATTCCACGCGCTTTAAGATGCCGCCTAGCCCAGTACGCTATCTGAAATAGGAGCGACGTAAATTGAACAAATGTGATAAAATTTTGCTGACATCTTAAATTAACCATAATATAAAATGATTTAATCGGGTATCTGTTTGCCCTACCCTAGAAGTTTAATAGTGCATTTTACTCGCCATTTCATGCGTCTTCAGATGCCGCTTAGCCCAATACGCTAATTGAAGTAGGAGCGACGTAAATTGAACAAATGTGATAGATTTTCGCTGAATTCTTAAATTAACCATAATATGAAATGATCTAATCGGGTCTCTGTTTGCCCTACCCTAGAAGTTTAATAGTGCATTTCACTCGCCATTTCATGCGCTTTGAGATGCCGGTAAGCACAATAAGCTATCTGGAATAGCAGCGACGTAAATTGAACAAATGTGATAGAATTACGCCGTATTCTTATATTTACCGTAATATAAAATGATCTAATCGGGTCTCTGTTTGCCTTATCCTAGAAGTTTAATAGGGCATTTTACTCGCCATTTCATGCGCTTTGAAATGCCGCTTAGCCCAATACGCTATCTGAAATAGGAGCGACGTAAATTGAACAAATGTGATAGAATTTTGCTGAATTCTTAAATTAACCATAATATAAAATGATCTAATCGGGTGTCTGGTTGCCCTACCCTAGAAGCTTAATATTGCATTTTACTCGCCATTTCATGCGCTTTGAGCTGCCGCTTAGCCCAATACGCTATCGGAAATAGGAGCGACGTAAGATGAAAAAATGTGATAGAGTTTCGCTGAATTCTTTTATGAACCGTAATGTAAAATGATCTAATCGGGTCTCTGTTCTCCCTAGCGTAGAAGTTTAATAGTGCATCTTATTCTCCATTTCATGCGCTTTGAGATGCCGCTTATCCCAATACGCTATCTGGAATAGGAGCGACGTAAATTGAACAAATGTGATATCATTTCCCTGAATTCTTATATTAACCTTAATGTAAAATGATCTAATCGGGTCTCTGTATGCCCTACCATAGAAATCTAATAGTGCATTTTACTTGCCATTTCATGCGCTTTGAGATGCCGCTTAGCCCAATACGCTAACTGAAATAGGAGCGACGTAAGTTGAACAAATGTGATAGAATTTCGCTGAATTCTTTTATTAACCATAATGTAAAATGATCTGATCGGGTCTCTGTTCGCCCTAGCCTAGAAGTTTAAGAGTGTATTTTATTCGACATTTCATGCGCTTTGAGATGCCGCTTAGCCGAATACGCTATCTGAAATAGGAGCGACGTAAATTGAACAAATGCGATAGAATTTCCCTGAAATCTTATATTAAACAAAATATAAAATGATCTAATCGGGTCTCTGATTGCCCTATCATAGAAGTTTAATAGTGCATTTTACTCGCCATTCCACGCGCTTTATGATGCAGCCTAGCCGAGTACGGTATCTGAAATAGGAGCTACGTAAGTTGAACAAATGTGATAGAATTACGCTGAATTCTTATATTGACCGTAATATAAAATGATGTAATCGGGCCTCTGTTTGCCCAATCATAGAAGTTTGAGAGTGCATTTTACTCGCCATTTCATGTGCTTTAAGCTGCCGCATAGCCCAATACGCTATCTGAAATAGGAGCGACGTAAATTGAACAAATGTGATAGAATTTCTGTGAATTCTTATATTAACCTCAATGTAAAATGATCTAATCGGGTCTCTCTTCGCCCTACCATAGAAGTCTTATAGTGCATCTCACTCGCCATTTCATGCGCTTTGAGATGCCGCTTAGCCCAATACGCTATCTGAAATAGGAGCGACGTAAATTGAACAAACGTGGTAGAATTTCACTGAATTCTTAAATTAACCATAATATAAAATGATCTAATCGGGTCTCTGTTTGACCTACCCTAGAAGTTTAATAGTGAATTTTACTCGCCATTTCATGCGCTTTGAGAGGCCGCTTAGCCCAATACGCTATCTGAAATAGGAGCGACGTAAATTGAACAAATCTGATAGAATTTTGCTGAATTCTTAAATTAACCATAATATAAAATGATCTAATCGGGTATCTGTTTGCCCTACCCTAGAAGCTTAATATTGCATTTTACTCGCCATTTCATGCGCTTTGAGCTGCCGCTTAGCCCAATACGCTATCTGAAATAGGAGCGACTTAAGTTGAAAAAATGTGATAGAATTTCGCTGAATTCTTTTATGAACCATAATGTAAATTGATCTAATCGGGTCTCTGTTCTCCCTAGCCTAGAAGTTTAATAGTGCATTTTATTCTCCATTTCATGCGCCTTGAGATGCCGCTTAGCCCAATACGCTATCTGAAATAGGAGCGACGTAAATTGAACAAATGCGATGGAATTTCCCTGAAATCTTATATTAAACATAATATAAAACGATCTAATCGGGTCTCTGATTGCCCTATCATAGAAGTTTAGTAGTGCATTTTACTCGCCATTCCACGCGCTTTAAGATGCCGCCTAGCCCAGTACGCTACCTGAAATAGGAGCGACGTAATTTGAACAGATGTGATAAAATTTAGCTGACATCTTAAATTAACCATAATATAAAATGATCTAATCGGGTCTCTGTTTGCCCAACCCTAGAAGTTTAATAGTGCATTTTACTCGCCATTTCATGCTCCTTCAGATGCCTCTTAGCCCAATACGCTATCTGAAATAGGAGCGACGTAAATTGAACAAATGTGATAGAATTTCCCTGAAATCTTATATTAAACAAAATATAAAATGATCTAATCGGGTCTCTGCTTGCCCTACCCTAGAAGTTTAATAGTGCATTTTACTCGCCATTTCATGCGCTTTGAGATGCCGCTTAGCCCAATACGCTATCTGAAATAGGAGCGACGTAAATTGAACAAATGTGATAGAATTTTGCTGAATTCTTAAATTAACCATAATATGAGATGATGTAATCGGGTCTCTGCTTGCCCTACCCTAGAAGTTTAATAGTGCATTTTACTCGCCATTTCATGCGCTTTGAGATGCCGCTTAGCCCAATACGCTACCTGAAATAGGAGCGACGTAAATTGAACAAATGTGATAGAATTTTGCTGAATTCTTAAATTAACCATAATATAAAATGATCTAATCGGGTCTCTGATTGCCCTATCATAGAAGTTTAGTAGTGCACTTTACTCGCCATTCCACGCGCTTTAAGATGCCGCCTAGCCCAGTACGCTATCTGAAATAGGAGCGACGTAAGTTGAACAAATGTGATAGAATTTCGCTGAATTCTTAAATTAACCACAATATAAAGTGATCTAATCGGGTCTCTGTACGCCCTACCATAGAAATCTAATAGTGCATTTCACTCGCCATTTCATGCGCTTTGCGATGCCGCTTAGCCCAATACGCTATCTGAAATAGGAGCGACGTAAGTTGAGCAAATGTGATAGAATTTCGCTGAATTCTTTTATTAACCATAATGTAAAATGATCTGATCGGGTCTCTGTTCGCCCTAGCCTAGAAGTTTAAGAGTGCATTTTACTCGCCAATCCACGCGCTTTAAGATGCCGCCTAGCCCAGTACGCTATCTGAAATAGGAGCGACGTAAATTGAACAGATGTGATAAAATTTAGCTGACATCTTAAATTAACCATAATATAAAATGATCTAATCGGGTCTCTGTTTGCCCAACCCTAGAAGTTTAATAGTGCATTTTACTCGCCATTTAATGCGCCTTCAGATGCCTCTTAGCCCAATACGTTATCTGAAATAGGAGCGACGTAAATTGAACAAATGTGATAGAATTTCGCTGAAATCTTATATTAAACAAAATATAAAATGATCTAATCGGGTCTCTGATTGCCCAATCATAGAAATTTAGGAGTGCATTTTACTCGCCATTTCATACGCTTTGAGATGCCGCTTAGCACTATACGCTATCTGAAATATGAGCGACGTAAATTGAACAAATGTGATAGAATTTCGCTGAATTCTTATATTTACCTTAATGTAAAATGATCTAATCGGGTCTCTGTTCGCCCGTCCCTAGAAGTTTAATGTTGCATTTCACTCGTCATTTCATGCGCCTTGAGATGCCGCCTAGCCCAGTACGCTATCTTAAATAGGAGCGACGTAAATTGAACAAATGTGATAGAATTACGCTTAATTCTTATATTAAGCGTAATATAAAAGGATGTAATCGGGTCTCTCTTTGCATTACCCTAGGAGTTTAATAGTGCATTTTACTCGCCATTTCATGCGCATTGAGATGCCGCTTAGCCCAATACGCTATCTGAAATAGGAGTGACGTAAATTGAACAAATGTGATAGAATTTCCCTGAATTCGTATATTAACCCAAATATAAAATGATCTAATCGAGTCTCTGATTGCCCTATCATCGAAGTTTGATAGTGCATTTCACTCGCCATTCCACGCGCTTTAAGATGCCGCCTAGCCTAGCACGCTATCTGAAATAGGAGCGACGTAAATGGAACAAATGTGATAGAATTTTGCTGAATTCTTAAATTAACCATAATATAAAATGATCTAATCGGGTCTCTGTTCGCCCTAGCCGCGAAGTTTAATAGTGCATTTTATTCGCCATTTCATGCGCTTTGAGATGCCGCTTAGCCCAATACGCTATCTGAAATAGGAGCGACGTAAATTGCACAAATGTGATAGGATTTCCCTGAATTCTTATATTAAACAAAATATAAAATGATCTAATCGGGTCTCCGATTGCCCTATCATAGAAGTTTAGTACTGCGTTTTACTCGCCATTCCACGCGCTTTACGTTGCCGCCTAGTCCAGTACGCTATCTCAAGCAGGAGCGGCGTAAGTTGAACAAATGTGATAGAATTACGCTGAATTCTTATATTAACCGTAATATAAAATGATCTAATCGGGTCTCTGTTTGCCCTACCCTAGAAGTTTAATAGTGCATTTTACTCGTCATTTCATGCGCTTTGAGATGCCGCATAGCCCAATACGCTATCTGAAATAGGAGCGACGTAAATTGAACAAATGTGATAGAATTTCACTGAATTCTTATATTAATCAAAATATAAAATGATCTAATCTGGTCTCTGTTCGCCCTAGCCTAGAAGTTTAATAGTGCATTCTACTCGCCATTCCACGCGCTGTAAGATGCCGCCTAGCCCAGTACGCTATCTGAAATAGGAGCGACGTAAATTGAACAAATGTGATAAAATTTTGCTGACAACTTAAATTAACCATAATATAAAATGATTTAATCGGGTATATGTTTGCCCTACCCTAGTAGTTTAATAGTGCATTTTACTCGTCATTTCATGCGCCTTCAGATGCCGCTTAGCCCAATACGCTATCTGAAATAGGAGCGACGTAAATTGAACAAATGTGATAGAATTTCGCTGAATTCTTAAATTAACCATAATATGAAATGATCTAATCGGGTCTCTGTTTGCCCTACCCTAGAAGTTTAATAGTGCATTTCACTCGCCATTTCATGCGCTTTGAGATGCCGGTAAGCACAATAAGCTATCTGGAATAGCAGCGACGTAAATTGAACAAATGTGATAGAATTACGCCGTATTCTTATATTTACCGTAATATAAAATGATCTAATCGGGTCTCTGTTTGCCTTATCCTAGAAGTTTAATAGGGCATTTTACTCGCCATTTCATGCGCTTTGAAATGCCGCTTAGCCGAATACGCTATCTGAAATAGGAGCGACGTAAATTGAACAAATGCGATAGAATTTCCCTGAAATCTTATATTAAACAAAATATAAAATGATCTAATCGGGTCTCTGATTGCCCTATCATAGAAGTTTAATAGTGCATTTTACTCGCCATTCCACGCGCTTTATGATGCAGCCTAGCCGAGTACGGTATCTGAAATAGGAGCTACGTAAGTTGAACAAATGTGATAGAATTACGCTGAATTCTTATATTGACCGTAATATAAAATGATGTAATCGGGCCTCTGTTTGCCCAATCATAGAAGTTTGAGAGTGCATTTTACTCGCCATTTCATGTGCTTTAAGCTGCCGCATAGCCCAATACGCTATCTGAAATAGGAGCGACGTAAATTGAACAAATGTGATAGAATTTCTGTGAATTCTTATATTAACCTCAATGTAAAATGATCTAATCGGGTCTCTCTTCGCCCTACCATAGAAGTCTTATAGTGCATCTCACTCGCCATTTCATGCGCTTTGAGATGCCGCTTAGCCCAATACGCTATCTGAAATAGGAGCGACGTAAATTGAACAAACGTGGTAGAATTTCACTGAATTCTTAAATTAACCATAATATAAAATGATCTAATCGGGTCTCTGTTTGACCTACCCTAGAAGTTTAATAGTGCATTTTACTCGCCATTTCATGTGCTTTGAGATGCCGCATAGCCTAGTACGCTATCTGGAATAGGAGCGACGTAAATTGATCAAATGTGATAGAATTTCCCTGAATACTTATATTAACCTTAATGTAAAATGATCTAATCGGGTCTCTGTTCGCCCTACCATAGAAGTCTAATAGTGCATTTCACTCGCCATTTCATGCGCCTTGAGATGCCGCTTAGCCCAATACGCTATCTGAAATAGGAGCGACGGAAATTGAACAAATGTGATAGAATTTTGCTGAATTCTTAAATTAACCACAATATAAAGTGATCTAATCGGGTCTCTGTACGCCCTACCATAGAAATCTAATAGTGCATTGTACTCGCCATTTCATGCGCTTTGCGATGCCGCTTAGCCCAATACGCTATCTGAAATAGGAGCGACGTAAGTTGAGCAAATGTGATAGAATTTCGCTGAATTCTTTTATTAACCATTATGTAAAATGATCTGATCGGGTCTCTGTCCGCCCTAGCCTAGAAGTTTAAGAGTGCATTTTACTCGCCAATCCACGCGCTTTAAGATGCCGCCTAGCCCAGTACGCTATCTGAAATAGGAGCGACGTAAATTGAACAGATGTGATAAAATTTAGCTGACATCTTAAATTAACCATAATATAAAATGATCTAATCGGGTCTCTGTTTACCCAACCCTAGAAGTTTAATAGTGCATTTTACTCGCCATTTAATGCGCCTTCAGATGCCTCTTAGCCCAATACGTTATCTGAAATAGGAGCGACGTAAATTGAACAAATGTGATAGAATTTCGCTGAAATCTTATATTAAACAAAATATAAAATGATCTAATCGGGTCTCTGATTGCCCAATCATAGAAATTTAGGAGTGCATTTTACTCGCCATTTCATACGCTTTGAGATGCCGCTTAGCACTATACGCTATCTGAAATATGAGCGACGTAAATTGAACAAATGTGATAGAATTTCGCTGAATTCTTATATTAACCTTAATGTAAAATGATCTAATCGGGTCTCTGTTCGCCCGTCCCTAGAAGTTTAATGTTGCATTTCACTCGTCATTTCATGCGCCTTGAGATGCCGCCTAGCCCAGTACGCTATCTTAAATAGGAGCGACGTAAATTGAACAAATGTGATAGAATTACGCTTAAGTCTTATATTAAGCGTAATATAAAATGATGTAATCGGGTCTCACTTTGCATTACCCTAGGAGTTTAATAGTGCATTTAACTCGTCATTTCATGCGCTTTGAGATGCCGCATAGCCCAATACGCTATCTGAAATAGGAACGACGTAAATTGAACAAATGTGATAGAATTTTTCTGAATTCTTAAATTAACCATAATATAAAATGATCTAATCGGGTCTCTGTTTGCCCTACCCTTGAAGTTTAATAGTGCATTTTACTCGCCATTCCACGCGCTTTAAGATGCCGCCTAGCCCAGTACGCTATCTGAAAGAGGAGCGACGAAAGTTGAACAAATGTGATAGAATTACGCTGAATTCTTATATTAACCGTAATATAAAATGATCTAATCGGGTCTCTGTTTGCCTTATCCTAGAAGTTTAATAGTGCATGTTACTCGCCATTTCATGCGCATTGAGATGCCGCTTAGCCCAATACGCTATCTGAAATAGGAGCCACGTAAATTGAACAAATGTGATAGAATTTCGCTGAATTCTTAAATTAACCAAAATATAAAATGATCTAATCGGGTCTCTGATTGCCCGATCATAGAAGTTTAGTAGTGCATTTAACTCGCCCTTCCACGCGCTTTGAGATTCCGCCTAGCCCAGTACGCTATCTGAAATAGGACCGACGTAAGTTGAAAAAATGTGATAGAATTACGCTGAATTCTTATATTAACCGTAATATAAAATGATCTTATCGGGTCTCTGTTTGCCCTACCCTAGAAGTTTAATAGTGCATTTTACTCCACATTTCTTGCGCTTTGAGATGCCGCTTAGCCCAATACGCTATCTGAAATATCAGCGACGTAAATTGAACAAATGTGAGGGAATTTCGCTGAATTCTTATATTAACGAAAATATAACATGATGTAATCGGGTCTCTGATTGCTCTATCATAGAAGTTTAGTAGTGCATTTTACTCGCCCTTCCACGCGCTTTGAGATGCCGCCTAGCCCACTACGCTATCTGAAATAGGAGCGACGTAAGTTGAACAAATGTGATAGAATTACGCTGAATTCTTATATTAACCGTAATATAAAATAATCTAATTGGGTCTCTGTTTACCCTATCCTAGAAGTTTAATAGTGCATTTTACTCGTCATTTCATGCGCTTTGAGATGTCGCATAGCCCAATACGCTATCTGAAATAGGAACGACGTAAATTGAACAAATGTGATAGAATCTTTCTGAATTCTTAAATTAACCATAATATAAAATGATCTAATCGGGTCTCTGTTTGCCCTACCCTTGAAGTTTAATAGTGCATTTTACTCGCCATTTCATGCGCTTTGATATGCCGCTTAGCCCAATACGCTATCTGAAATAGGAGCGACGTAAATTGAACAAATGTGATAGAATTTCGCTGAATTCTTATATTAACCAAAATATAAAATGATCTAATCGGGTCTCTGATTGCCCTATCATAGTAGTTTGATAGTGCATTTTACTCGACATTCCACGCGCTTTAAGTTGCCGCCTAGCCCAGTACGCTGTCTGAAATAGGAGCTACGTAAGTTGAACAAATGTGGCAGAATTACGCTGCATACTTATATTAACCGCAATATAAAATGATCTAATCGGGTCTCTGTTTGCCTTATCCTAGAAGTTTAATAGTGCATTTTACTCGCCATTTCATGCGCTTTGAGATGCCGCTTAGCCCAATACGCTATCTGGAATAGGAGCGACGTAAATTGAACAAGTCTGATAGAATTTCCGTGAATTCTTATATTAACCGTAATATAAAATGATCTATTCGGGTTTCTGTTCGCCCTACCCCAGAGGTTTAATAGAGCATTTCACTCGTCAATCCATGCGCTTTGAGATGCCGCTTAGCCCAATACGCTATCTGAAATAGGAGCGACGTAAATTGAACAAATGTGATAGAATTTCGCTGAATTCTTATATTAACCAAAATATAAAATGATCTAATCGGGTCTCTGATAGCCCTATCATAGAAGTTTAATAGTGCATTTCACTCGCCATTTCATGCGCTTTGAGGTGCCGCTTGGCCCAATAAGCTATCTGAAATAGGAGCGACGCAAATTGAACAAATGTGATAGAATTACTCTGAATTCTTATATTAACCGTAATATAAAATGATCTAATCGGATCTCTGTTTGCCTTACCCTAGAAGTTTAATAGTGCATTTTACTCGCCATTTCATGCGCTTTGAGATGCCGCTTAGCCCAATACGCTATCTGAAATAGGAGCGGCGTAAATTGAACAAATGTGATAGAATTTTGCTGAAATCTTAAATTAACCATAATATAAAATGATCTAATGGGGTCTCTGATTGCCCTACCCTAGAAGATTAATAGTGCATTTCACTCGCCATTTCATGCGCTTTGAGGTGCCGCTTGGCCCAATAAGCTATCTGAAATAGGAGCGACGCAAATTGAACAAATGTAATAGAATTTCGCTGTATTCTTATATTAACCAAAATATAAAATGATCTAATCGGGTCTCTGATTGCCCTATCATAGAAGTTTAATAGTGCATTTTACTCGCCATTCCACGCGCTTTAAGATGCCGCCTAGCCCAGTACGCTAACTGAAATAGGAGCGACGTATGTTGAACAAATGTGATAGAATTTCCCTGAATTCTTATATTAACCTTAATGTAAAATGATCTAATCGGGTCTCTGTTTGCCCTACCCTAGAAGTTTAATAGTGCATTTCACTCGTCATTTCATACGCTTTGCGATGCCGCTTAGCCCAATAAGCTATCTGAAATAGGAGCGACGTAAATTGAACAAATGTGATAGAATTTCGCTGAATTTTTATATTAACCAAAATATAAAATGATCTAATCGGATCTCTGATTGCCCTATCATAGAAGTTTAATAGTGCATTTTACTCGCCATTCCATGCGTTTTAAGGTGCCTCCTAGCCCAGTACGCTATCTGAAATAGGAGCGACGTAAACTGAACAAATGTGATAGAATTTTGCTGAATTCTTAAATTAACCATAATATAAAATGATCTAGTCGGGTCTCTGATTGCCCTACCCTAGAAGTTTACTAGTGCATTTTACTCGCCATTTCATGCGCTTTGAGATGCCGCTTAGCCCAATACGCTATCTGAAATAGGAGCGACGTAAATTGAACAAATGTGATAGAATTTCGCTGAATTCTTATATTAACCAAAATATAAAATGATCTAATCGGATCTCTGATTGCCCTATCATAGAAGTTTAATAGTGCATTTTACTCGCCATTCCATGCGTTTTAAGGTGCCGCCTAGCCCAGTACGCTATCTGAAATAGGAGCGACGTAAACTGAACAAATGTGATAGAATTTTGCTGAATTCTTAAATTAACCATAATATAAAATGATCTAGTCGGGTCTCTGATTGCCCTACCCTAGAAGTTTAATAGTGCATTTTACTCGCCATTTCATGCGCTTTGAGATGCCGCTTAGCCCAATACGCTCTCTGAAATAGGAGCGACGTAAATTGAACAAATGTGATAGAATTTCGCTGAATTCTTATATTAACCAAAATATAAAATGATCTAATCGGGTCTCTGATTGCCCTATCATAGAAGTTTGATAGTGTATTTTCCTCGACATTCCACGCGCTTTAAGTTGCCGCCTAGCCCAGTACGCTAACTGAAATAGGAGCTACGTATGTTGAAGAAATGTGACAGAATTACGCTGAATTCTTATATTAACCGTAATATAAAATGATCTAATCGGGTCTCTGTTTGCCTTATCCTAGAAGTTTAGTAGTGCATTTTACTCGCCATTCCACGCGCTTTATGATGCCGCCTAGCCCAGGACGCTATCTGAAATAGGAGCTACGTAAGTTGAACAAATGTGACAGAGTTACGCTGAATTCTTATATTAACCGTAATATAAAATGATCTAATCGGGTCTCTGTTTGCCTTATCCTAGAAGTTTAATAGTGCATTTTACCCGCCATTCCACGCGCTTTAAGATGCCGCCTAGCCCAGTACGCTATCTGAAATAGGGGCTACGTAAGCTGAACAAATGTGTCAGAGTTACGCTGAATTCTTATATTAACCGCAATATAAAATGATCTAATCGGGTCTCTGTTTGCCTTATCCTAGAAGTTTAATAGTGCATTTTACTCGCCATTTCATGCGCTTTGAGATGCCGCTTAGCCCAATACGCTATCTGAAATAGGAGCCACGTAAGTTGAACAAATGTGATAGAATTTCGCTGAATTCTTATATTTACCGTAATATAAAATGATCTAATCGGTTCTCTGATTGCCCTACCATAGAAGTTTAATGGTGCATTTTACTCGCCATTCCACGCGCTTTAAGTTGCCGCCTAGCCCAGTACGCTATCTGAAATAGGAGCGACGTAAGTCGAACAAATGTGATAGAATTTTTCTGAATTCTTAAATTAACCATAATATAAAATGATCTAATCGGGTCTCTGTTTGCCCTACCCTAGAAGTTTAATAGTGCATTTTACTCGCCTTTCCACGCGCTTTACGATGCCGCCTAGCCCAGTACGCTATCTGAAATAGGAACGACGTAAATTGAACGAATGTGATAGAATTTTGCTGACTTCTTAAATTAATCATAATATAAAATGATCTAATCGGGTCTCTGTTTGCCCTACCCTAGAAGTTTAATAGTGCATTTTACTCGCCATTTCATGCGCATTGAGATGCCGCTTAGCCCAATACGCTGTCTGAAATAGGAGCGACGTAAATTGAACAAATGTGATAGAATTTCGCTGAATTCTTATATTAACCGTAATATAAAATGATCTAATCGGGTCTCTGTTTGCCCTACCCTAGAAGTTTAATAGTGCATTTTACTCGTCATTTCATGCGCTTTGAGATGCCGCATAGCCCAATACGCCATCTGAAATAGGAACGACGTAAATTGAACAAATGTGATAGAATTTTTCTGAATTCTTAAATTAACCATAATATAAAATGATCTAATCGGGTCTCTGTTTGCCCTACCCTTGAAGTTTAATAGTGCATTTTGCTCGCCATTTCATGCGCTTTGAGATGCCGCTACTCCCAATACGCTATCTGAAATAGGAGCGACGTAAACTGAACAAATCTGATAGAATTTCGCTGAATTCTTATATTAACCAAAATATAAAATGATCTAATCGGGTCTCTGTTTGCCTTATCCTAGAAGTTTAATAGTGCATTTTACTCACCATTTCATGCGCATTGAGATGCCGCTTAGCCCAATACGCTATCTGAAATATCAGCGACGTAAATTGAACAAATGTGAGAGAATTTCGCTGAATTCTTATATTAACCAAAATATAAAATGATCTAATCGGGTCTCTGATTGCCCGATCACAGAAGTTTAGTAGTGCATTTAACTCGCCCTTCCACGCGCTTTGAGATTCCGCCTAGCCCAGTACGCTATCTGAAATAGGAGCGACGTAAGTTGAAAAAATGTGATAGAATTACGCTGAATTCTTATATTAACCGTAATATAAAATGATCTAATCGGGTCTCTGTTTGCCCTACCCTAGAAGTTTAATAGTGCATTTTACTCGTCATTTCATGCGCTTTGAGACGCCGCATAGCCCAGTACGCTATCTGAAATAGGAACGACGTAAATTGAACAAATGTGATAGATTTTTTCTGAATTCTTAAATTAACCATAATATAAATGATCTAATCGGGTCTCTGTTTGCCCTACCCTTGAAGTTTAATAGTGCATTTTACTCGCCATTCCACGCGCTTTAAGATGCCGCCTAGCCCAGTACGCTATCTGAAAGAGGAGCGACGTAAGTTGAACAAATGTGATAGAATTACGCTGAATTCTTATATTAACCGTAATATAAAATGATCTAATCGGGTCTCTGTTTGCCTTATCCTAGAAGTTTAATTGTGCATGTTACTCGCCATTTCATGCGCACTGAGATGCCGCTTAGCCCAATACGCTATCTGAAATAGGAGCGACGTAAATTGAACAAATGTGATAGAATTTCGCTGAATTCTTAAATTAACCATAATATAAAATGATCTTATCGGGTCTCTGTTTGCCCTATCCTAGAAGTTTAATAGTGCATTTTACTCGCCATTTCATGCGCTTTCAGATGCCGCTAAGCCCAATAAGCTATCTGAAATAGGAGCGACGTAAATTGAACAAATGTGATAGAATTTCGCTGAATTCTTAAATTAACCATAATATAAAATGATCTAATCGGGTCTCTGTTTGCCCTACCCTTGAAGTTTAATAGTGCATTTTACTCCACATTTCTTGCGCTTTGAGATGCCGCTTAGCCCAATACGCTATCTGAAATAGGAGCGACGTAAATTGAACAAATCTGATAGAATTTCGCTGAATTCTTATATTAACCAAAATATAAAATGATCTAATCGGGTCTCTGTTTGCCTTATCCTAGAAGTTTAATAGTGCATGTTACTCGCCATTTCATGTGCATTGAGATGCCGCTTAGCCCAATACGCTATCTGAAATAGGAGCGACGTAAGTTGAACAAATGTGATAGAATTTTTCTGAATTCTTAAATTAACCATAATATAAAATGATCTAATCGGGTCTCTGTTTGCCCTACCCTTGAAGTTTAATAGTGCATTTTGCTCGCCATTTCATGCGCTTTGAGATGCCGCTACTCCCAATACGCTATCTGAAATAGGAGCGACGTAAACTGAACAAATCTGATAGAATTTCGCTGAATTCTTATATTAACCAAAATATAAAATGATCTAATCGGGTCTCTGTTTGCCTTATCCTAGAAGTTTAATAGTGCATTTTACTCACCATTTCATGCGCATTGAGATGCCGCTTAGCCCAATACGCTATCTGAAATATCAGCGACGTAAATTGAACAAATGTGAGAGAATTTCGCTGAATTCTTATATTAACCAAAATATAAAATGATCTAATCGGGTCTCTGATTGCCCGATCATAGAAGTTTAGTAGTGCATTTAACTCGCCCTTCCACGCGCTTTGAGATTCCGCCTAGCCCAGTACGCTATCTGAAATAGGAGCGACGTAAGTTGAAAAAATGTGATAGAATTACGCTGAATTCTTATATTAACCGTAATATAAAATGATCTAATCGGGTCTCTGTTTGCCCTACCCTAGAAGTTTAATAGTGCATTTTACTCGTCATTTCATGCGCTTTGAGACGCCGCATAGCCCAGTACGCTATCTGAAATAGGAACGACGTAAATTGAACAAATGTGATAGATTTTTTCTGAATTCTTAAATTAACCATAATATAAAATGATCTAATCGGGTCTCTGTTTGCCCTACCCTTGAAGTTTAATAGTGCATTTTACTCGCCATTCCACGCGCTTTAAGATGCCGCCTAGCCCAGTACGCTATCTGAAAGAGGAGCGACGTAAGTTGAACAAATGTGATAGAATTACGCTGAATTCTTATATTAACCGTAATATAAAATGATCTAATCGGGTCTCTGTTTGCCTTATCCTAGAAGTTTAATTGTGCATGTTACTCGCCATTTCATGCGCACTGAGATGCCGCTTAGCCCAATACGCTATCTGAAATAGGAGCGACGTAAATTGAACAAATGTGATAGAATTTCGCTGAATTCTTAAATTAACCATAATATAAAATGATCTTATCGGGTCTCTGTTTGCCCTACCCTAGAAGTTTAATAGTGCATTTTACTCGCCATTTCATGCGCTTTCAGATGCCGCTAAGCCCAATAAGCTATCTGAAATAGGAGCGACGTAAATTGAACAAATGTGATAGAATTTCGCTGAATTCTTAAATTAACCATAATATAAAATGATCTAATCGGGTCTCTGTTTGCCCTACCCTTGAAGTTTGATAGTGCATTTTACTCGCCATTTCATGCGCTTTGAGATGCCGCTACTCCCAATACGCTATCTGAAATAGGAGCGACGTAAATTGAACAAATCTGATAGAATTTCGCTGAATTCTTATATTAACCAAAATATAAAATGATCTAATCGGGTCTCTGTTTGCCTTATCCTAGAAGTTTAATAGTGCATGTTACTCGCCATTTCATGTGCATTGAGATGCCGCTTAGCCCAATACGCTATCTGAAATAGGAGCGACGTAAATTGAACAAATGTGATAGAATTTCGCTGAATTCTTAAATTAACCATAATATAAAATGATCTAATCGGGTCTCTGTTTGCCCTACCCTTGAAGTTTGATAGTGCATTTTACTCGCCATTTCATGCGCTTTGAGATGCCGCTACTCCCAATACGCTATCTGAAATAGGAGCGACGTAAATTGAACAAATCTGATAGAATTTCGCTGAATTCTTATATTAACCAAAATATAAAATGATCTAATCGGGTCTCTGTTTGCCTTATCCTAGAAGTTTAATAGTGCATGTTACTCGCCATTTCATGTGCATTGAGATGCCGCTTAGCCCAATACGCTATCTGAAATAGGAGCGACGTAAATTGAACAAATGTGATAGAATTTCGCTGAATTCTTAAATTAACCATAATATAAAATGATCTTATCGGGTCTCTGTTTGCCCTACCCTAGAAGTTTAATAGTGCATTTTACTCCACATTTCTTGCGCTTTGAGATGCCGCTTAGCCCAATACGCTATCTGAAATATCAGCGACGTAAATTGAACAAATGTGAGAGAATTTCGCTGAATTCTTATATTAACCAAAATATAAAATGATGTAATCGGGTCTCTGATTGCCCGATCATAGAAGTTTAGTAGTGCATTTTACTCGCCCTTCCACGCGCTTTGAGATTCCGCCTAGCCCAGTACGCTATCTGAAATAGGAGCGACGTAAGTTGAACAAATGTGATAGAATTACGCTGAATTCTTATATTAACCGTAATATAAAATGATCTAATCGGGTCTCTGTCTGCCGTACCCTAGAAGTTTAATAGTGCATTTTACTCGCCATTTCATGCGCTTTGAGATGTCGCATAGCCCAATACGCTATCTGAAATAGGAACGACGTAAATTGAACAAATGTGATAGAGTTTTTCTGAATTCTTAAATTAACCATAATATAAAATGATCTAATCGGGTCTCTGTTTGCCCTACCCTTGAAGTTTAATAGTGCATTTTACTCGCCATTTCATGCGCTTTGAGATGCCGCTACTCCCAATACGCTATCTGAAATAGGAGCGACGTAAATTGAACAAATCTGATAGAATTTCGCTGAATTCTTATATTAACCGTAATATAAAATGATCTAATCGGGTCTCTGTTTGCCTTATCCTAGAAGTTTAATAGTGCATGTTACTCGCCATTTCATGTGCATTGAGATGCCGCTTAGCCCAATACGCTATCTGAAATAGGAGCGACGTAAATTGAACAAATGTGATAGAATTTCGCTGAATTCTTAAATTAACCATAATATAAAATGATCTTATCGGGTCTCTGTTTGCCCTACCCTAGAAGTTTAATAGTGCATTTTACTCCACATTTCTTGCGCTTTGAGATGCCGCTTAGCCCAATTCGCTATCTGAAATATCAGCGACGTAAATTGAACAAATGTGAGAGAATTTCGCTGAATTCTTATATTAACCAAAATATAAAATGATGTAATCGGGTCTCTGATTGCCCGATCATAGAAGTTTAGTAGTGCATTTTACTCGCCCTTCCACGCGCTTTGAGATTCCGCCTAGCCCACTACGCTATCTGAAATAGGAGCGACGTAAGTTGAACAAATGTGATAGAATTACGCTGAATTCTTATATTAACCGTAATATAAAATGATCTAATCGGGTCTCTGTTTGCCCTACCCTAGAAGTTTAATAGTGCATTTTACTCGTCATTTCATGCGCTTTGAGATGTCGCATAGCCCAATACGCTATCTGAAATAGGAACGACGTAAATTGAACAAATGTGATAGAATTTTTCTGAATTCTTAAATTAACCATAATATAAAATGATCTAATCGGGTCTCTGTTTGCCCTACCCTTGAAGTTTAATAGTGCATTTTACTCGCCATTTTATGCGCTTTGAGATGCCGCTTAGCCCAATACGCTATCTGAAATAGGTGCGACGTAAGTTGAACAAATGTGATAGAATTTCGCTGAATTCTTATATTAACCAAAATATAAAATGATCTAATCGGGTCTCTGATTGCCCTATCATAGAAGTTTGATAGTGCATTTTACTCGCCATTCCACGCGCTTTAAGGTGCCGCCTAGCCCAGTACGCTATCTGAAAGAGGAGCGACGTAAGTTGAACAAATGTGATAGAATTACGCTGAATTCTTATATTAACCGTAATATAAAATGATCTAATCGGGTATCTGTTTGCCCTACCCTAGAAGTTTAATAGTGCATTTTACTCGCCATTTCATGCTCTTTCAGATGCCGCTAAGCCCAATAAGCTATCTGAAATAGGAGCGACGTAAATTGAACAAATGTGATAGAATTTCGCTGAATTCTTAAATTAACCATAATATAAAATGATCTAATCGGGTCTCTGTTTGCCCTACCCTTGAAGTTTAATAGTGCATTTTACTCGCCATTTCATGCGCTTTGAGATGCCGCTACTCCCAATACGCTATCTGAAATAGGAGCGACGTAAATTGAACAAATCTGATAGAATTTCGCTGAATTCTTATATTAACCAAAATATAAAATGATCTAATCGGGTCTCTGTTTGCTTTATCCTAGAAGTTTAATAGTGCATGTTACTCGCCATTTCATGTGCATTGAGATGCCGCTTAGCCCAATACGCTATCTGAAATAGGAGCGACGTAAATTGAACAAATGTGATAGAATTTCGCTGAATTCTTAAATTAACCATAATATAAAATGATCTTATCGGGTCTCTGTTTGCCCTACCCTAGAAGTTTAATAGTGCATTTTACTCCACATTTCTTGCGCTTTGAGATGCCGCTTAGCCCAATACGCTATCTGAAATATCAGCGACGTAAATTGAACAAATGTGAGAGAATTTCGCTGAATTCTTATATTAACCAAAATATAAAATGATGTAATCGGGTCTCTGATTGCCCGATCGTAGAAGTTTAGTAGTGCATTTTACTCGCCCTTCCACGCGCTTTGAGATTCCGCCTAGCCCAGTACGCTATCTGAAATAGGAGCGACGTAAGTTGAACAAATGTGTAGAATTACGCTGAATTCTTATATTAACCGTAATATAAAATGATCTAATCGGGTCTCTGTTTGCCCTACCCTAGAAGTTTAATAGTGCATTTTACTCGTCATTTCATGCGCTTTGAGATGTCGCATAGCCCAATACGCTATCTGAAATAGGAACGACGTAAATTGAACAAATGTGATAGAGTTTTTCTGAATTCTTAAATTAACCATAATATAAAATGATCTAATCGGGTCTCTGTTTGCCCTACCCTTGAAGTTTAATAGTGCATTTTACTCGCCATTTTATGCGCTTTGAGATGCCGCTTAGCCCTATACGCTATCTGAAATAGGTGCGACGTAAATTGAACAAATGTGATAGAATTTCGCTGAATTCTTATATTAACCAAAATATAAAATGCTCTAATCGGGTCTCTGATTGCCCTATCATAGAAGTTTGATAGTGCATTTTACTCGCCATTCCACGCGTTTTAAGATGCCGCCTAGACCAGTACGCTATCTGAAAGAGGAGCGACGTAAGTTGAACAAATGTGATAGAATTACGCTGAATTCTTGTATTAACCGTAATATAAAATGATCTAATCGGGTATCTGTTTGCCCTACCCTAGAAGTTTAATAGTGCATTTTACTCGTCATTTCATGCGCTTTGAGATGCCGCATAGCCGAATACGCTATCTGAAATAGGAACGACGTAAATTGAACAAATGTGATAGAATTTTTCTGAATTCTTAAATTAACCATAATATAAAATGATCTAATCGGGTCTCTGTTTGCCCTACCCTTGAAGTTTGATAGTGCATTTTACTCGCCATTTCATGCGCTTTGAGATGCCGCTACTCCCAATACGCTATCTGAAATAGGAGCGACGTAAATTGAACAAATCTGATAGAATTTCGCTGAATTCTTATATTAACCAAAATATAAAATGATCTAATCGGGTCTCTGTTTGCCTTATCCTAGAAGTTTAATAGTGCATTTTACTCGCCATTTTATGCGCTTTGAGATGCCGCTTAGCCCAATACGCTATCTGAAATAGGTGCGACGTAAATTGAACCAATGTGATAGAATTTCGCTGAATTCTTATATTAACCAAAATATAAAATGATCTAATCGGGTCTCTGTTTGCCTTATCCTAGAAGTTTAATTGTGCATGTTACTCGCCATTTCATGCGCACTGAAATGCCGCTTAGCCCAATACGCTATCTGAAATAGGAGCGACGTAAATTGAACAAATGTGATAGAATTTCGCTGAATTCTTAAATTAACCATAATATAAAATGATCTTATCGGGTCTCTGTTTGCCCTACCCTAGAAGTTTAATAGTGCATTTTACTCGCCATTTCATGCGCTTTCAGATGCCGCTAAGCCCAATAAGCTATCTGAAATAGGAGCGACGTAAATTGAACAAATGTGATAGAATTTCGCTGAATTCTTAAATTAACCATAATATAAAATGATCTAATCGGGTCTCTGTTTGCCCTACCCTTGAAGTTTAATAGTGCATTTTACTCGCCATTTCATGCGCTTTGAGATGCCGCTACTCCCAATACGCTATCTGAAATAGGAGCGACGTAAATTGAACAAATCTGATAGAATTTCGCTGAATTCTTATATTAACCAAAATATAAAATGATCTAATCGGGTCTCTGTTTGCCTTATCCTAGAAGTTTAATAGTGCATGTTACTCGCCATTTCATGTGCATTGAGATGCCGCTTAGCCCAATACGCTATCTGAAATAGGAGCGACGTAAATTGAACAAATGTGATAGAATTTCGCTGAATTCTTAAATTAACCATAATATAAAATGATCTTATCGGGTCTCTGTTTGCCCTACCCTAGAAGTTTAATAGTGCATTTTACTCCACATTTCTTGCGCTTTGAGATGCCGCTTAGCCCAATACGCTATCTGAAATATCAGCGACGTAAATTGAACAAATGTGAGAGAATTTCGCTGAATTCTTATATTAACCAAAATATAAAATGATGTAATCGGGTCTCTGATTGCCCGATCGTAGAAGTTTAGTAGTGCATTTTACTCGTCATTTCATGCGCTTTGAGATGCCGCATAGCCGAATACGCTATCTGAAATAGGAACGACGTAAATTGAACAAATGTGATAGAATTTTTCTGAATTCTTAAATTAACCATAATATAAAATGATCTAATCGGGTCTCTGTTTGCCCTACCCTTGAAGTTTGATAGTGCATTTTACTCGCCATTTCATGCGCTTTGAGATGCCGCTACTCCCAATACGCTATCTGAAATAGGAGCGACGTAAATTGAACAAATCTGATAGAATTTCGCTGAATTCTTATATTAACCAAAATATAAAATGATCTAATCGGGTCTCTGTTTGCCTTATCCTAGAAGTTTAATAGTGCATGTTACTCGCCATTTCATGTGCATTGAGATGCCGCTTAGCCCAATACGCTATCTGAAATAGGAGCGACGTAAATTGAACAAATGTGATAGAATTTCGCTGAATTCTTAAATTAACCATAATATAAAATGATCTTATCGGGTCTCTGTTTGCCCTACCCTAGAAGTTTAATAGTGCATTTTACTCCACATTTCTTGCGCTTTGAGATGCCGCTTAGCCCAATACGCTATCTGAAATATCAGCGACGTAAATTGAACAAATGTGAGAGAATTTCGCTGAATTCTTATATTAACCAAAATATAAAATGATGTAATCGGGTCTCTGATTGCCCGATCGTAGAAGTTTAGTAGTGCATTTTACTCGCCCTTCCACGCGCTTTGAGATTCCGCCTAGCCCAGTACGCTATCTGAAATAGGAGCGACGTAAGTTGAACAAATGTGTAGAATTACGCTGAATTCTTATATTAACCGTAATATAAAATGATCTAATCGGGTCTCTGTTTGCCCTACCCTAGAAGTTTAATAGTGCATTTTACTCGTCATTTCATGCGCTTTGAGATGTCGCATAGCCCAATACGCTATCTGAAATAGGAACGACGTAAATTGAACAAATGTGATAGAATTTCGCTGAATTCTTATATTAACCAAAATATAAAATGCTCTAATCGGGTCTCTGATTGCCCTATCATAGAAGTTTGATAGTGCATTTTACTCGCCATTCCACGCGTTTTAAGATGCCGCCTAGACCAGTACGCTATCTGAAAGAGGAGCGACGTAAGTTGAACAAATGTGATAGAATTACGCTGAATTCTTGTATTAACCGTAATATAAAATGATCTAATCGGGTATCTGTTTGCCCTACCCTAGAAGTTTAATAGTGCATTTTACTCGTCATTTCATGCGCTTTGAGATGCCGCATAGCCGAATACGCTATCTGAAATAGGAACGACGTAAATTGAACAAATGTGATAGAATTTTTCTGAATTCTTAAATTAACCATAATATAAAATGATCTAATCGGGTCTCTGTTTGCCCTACCCTTGAAGTTTGACAGTGCATTTTACTCGCATTTCATGCGCTTTGAGATGCCGCTACTCCCAATACGCTATCTGAAATAGGAGCGACGTAAATTGAACAAATCTGATAGAATTTCGCTGAATTCTTATATTAACCAAAATATAAAATGATCTAATCGGGTCTCTGTTTGCCTTATCCTAGAAGTTTAATAGTGCATTTTACTCGCCATTTTATGCGCTTTGAGATGCCGCTTAGCCCAATACGCTATCTGAAATAGGTGCGACGTAAATTGAACCAATGTGATAGAATTTCGCTGAATTCTTATATTAACCAAAATATAAAATGATCTAATCGGGTCTCTGTTTGCCTTATCCTAGAAGTTTAATTGTGCATGTTACTCGCCATTTCATGCGCACTGAGATGCCGCTTAGCCCAATACGCTATCTGAAATAGGAGCGACGTAAATTGAACAAATGTGATAGAATTTCGCTGAATTCTTAAATTAACCATAATATAAAATGATCTTATCGGGTCTCTGTTTGCCCTACCCTAGAAGTTTAATAGTGCATTTTACTCGCCATTTCATGCGCTTTCAGATGCCGCTAAGCCCAATAAGCTATCTGAAATAGGAGCGACGTAAATTGAACAAATGTGATAGAATTTCGCTGAATTCTTAAATTAACCATAATATAAAATGATCTAATCGGGTCTCTGTTTGCCCTACCCTTGAAGTTTAATAGTGCATTTTACTCGCCATTTCATGCGCTTTGAGATGCCGCTACTCCCAATACGCTATCTGAAATAGGAGCGGACGTAAATTGAACAAATCTGATAGAATTTCGCTGAATTCTTATATTAACCAAAATATAAAAGATCTAATCGGGTCTCTGTTTGCCTTATCCTAGAAGTTTAATAGTGCATGTACTCGCCATTTCATGTGCATTGAGATGCCGCTTAGCCCAATACGCTATCTGAAATAGGAGCGACGTAAATTGAACAAATGTGATAGAATTTCGCTGAATTCTTAAATTAACCATAATATAAAATGATCTTATCGGTCTCTGTTTGCCCTACCCTAGAAGTTTAATAGTGCATTTTACTCCACATTTCTTGCGCTTTGAGATGCCGCTTAGCCCAATACGCTATCTGAAATATCAGCGACGTAAATTGAACAAATGTGAGAGAATTCGCTGAATTCTTATATTAACCAAAATATAAAATGATGTAATCGGGTCTCTGATTGCCGATCGTAGAAGTTTAGTAGTGCATTTTACTCGTCATTTCATGCGCTTTGAGATGCCGCATAGCCGAATACGCTATCTGAAATAGGAGCGACGTAAATTGAACAAATGTGATAGAATTTTTCTGAATTCTTAAATTAACCATAATATAAAATGATCTAATCGGGTCTCTGTTTGCCCTACCCTTGAAGTTTGATAGTGCATTTTACTCGCCATTTCATGCGCTTTGAGATGCCGCTACTCCCAATACGCTATCTGAAATAGGAGCGACGTAAATTGAACAAATCTGATAGAATTTCGCTGAATTCTTATATTAACCAAAATATAAAATGATCTAATCGGGTCTCTGTTTGCCTTATCCTAGAAGTTTAATAGTGCATTTTACTCGCCATTTTATGCGCTTTGAGATGCCGCTTAGCCCAATACGCTATCTGAAATAGGTGCGACGTAAATTGAACC
>CAKAJE020001980.1:0-51165 GCA_916610135.2 Macropis europaea
AGATCATTTTATATTTTGGTTAATATAAGAATTCAGCGAAATTCTATCACATTTGTTCAATTTGCGTCGCTCCTATTTCAGATAGCTTATTGGGCTAAGCGGCATCACAAAGCGCATGAAATGACGAGTGAAATGCACTATTAAACTTCTAGGGTAGGGCAAACAGAGACCCGATTAGATCATTTTATATTTTGTTTAATAAAAGAATTCAGCGAAATTCTATCACATTTGTTCAACTTACGTCGCTGATATTTCAGATAGCGTATTGGGCTATGCGGCATCGCAAAGCGCAAGAAATGGCGAGTAAAATGCACTCTTAAACTTCTATGATAGGGCAATCAGAGACCCGATTAGATCATTTTATATTACGGTTAATATAAGAATTCAGCGTAATTCTATCACATTTGTTCAATTTACGTCGCTCCTATTTCAGATAGCGTATTGGGCTAAGCGGCATCTCAAAGCCCATGAAATGGCGATTAAAATGCACTATTAAACATCTAGGGTAGGGCAAACAGAGACCCGATTAGATCATTTTATATTATGGTCAATTTAAGAATTCAGCATAATTCTTTCTCATTTCTTCAATCTACGTCGCTCCTATTTCAGATAGCTTATTGGGCTTAGCGGCATCTCAAAGCGCATGAAGTGACGAGTGAAATGCACTATTAAACTTCTAGGGTAGGGCAAACAGAGACCCGAATAGATCATTTTATATTATGGTTAATTTAAGAATTCAGCAAAATTCTATCACATTTGTTCAATTTACGTCGCTCCTATTTCAGATAGCGTATTGGGCTAAGCGGCATCTCAAAGCGCATGATATGGCGAGTAAAATGCACTGTTAAACTTCTAGGGTAGGGCAAACAGAGACCCGATTAGATCATTTTATATTATGGTTAATTTAAGAATTCAGCGAAATTCTATCACATTTGTTCAATTTACGTCGCTCCTATTGCAGATATCGTATTGGGCTAAGCGGCATCTTAAAGCGCGTGGAATGGCGAGTAAAATTCACTATTAAACTTCTAGGGTTGGTCGAAGAAAAGACCCGATTAGATCATCTTACATTAAGGTTAATATAAGAATTCAGGGAAATTCTATCACATTTGTTCAATTTACGTCGCTCCTATTTCAGATAGCGTATTGGGCTAAGCGGCATCTCAAAGCGCATGAAATGGCGAATAAAATGAGCTGTTAAACTTCTAGGCTAGGGCGAACAGAGACCCGATTAGATCATTTTACATTATGGTTAATAAAAGAATTCAGCGAAATTCTATCACATTTGTTCAACTGACGTCGCTGATATTTCAGATAGCGTATTGGGCTATGCGGCATCGCAAAGCGCAAGAAATGGCGAGTAAAATGCACTCTTAAACTTCTATGATAGGGCAATCAGAGACCCGATTAGATCATTTTACATTTTGTTTAATATAAGATTTCAAGGACATTCTATCACATTTGTTTAATTTACGTCGCTGCTATTTCAGATAGCGTATTGGGCTAAGCGGCATCTCAAAGCGCATGAAATGGCGAATAAAATGCACCATTAAACTTCTAGGCGAGGGCGAACAGAGACCCCATTAGATCATTTTACATTTTGGTTAATAAAAGAATTCAGTGAAATTCTATCACATTTGCTCAATTTACGTCGCTCCTATTACAGATAGCTTATTGTGCTTAGCGGCATCTCAAAGCGCATGAAATGGCGAGTAAAATGCACTATTGAACTTCTAGGGTAGGGCAAACAGAGACCCGATAAGATCATTTTATATTATGGTTAATTTAAGAATTCAGCGAAATTCTATCACATTTGTTCAATTTACGTCGCTCCTATTTCAGATAGCGTACTGGGCTACGCGGCATCTTAAAGCGCGTGGAAAGACGAGTAAAATGCACTATTAAACTTCTATGATAGGGCAATCAGAGACCCGATTAGATCATTTTATATTACGGTTAATATAAGAATTCAGCGTAATTCTATCACATTTGTTCAATTTACGTCGCTCCTATTTCAGATAGCGTATTGGGCTAAGCGGCATCTCAAAGCCCATGAAATGGCGATTAAAATGCACTATTAAACTTCTAGAGTAGGGCAAACAAAGACCCGATTAGATCATTTTATATTGCGGTTAATATAAGAATGCAGCGTAATTCTGTCACATTTGTTCAACTTACGTAGCTCCTATTTCAGATAGCGTACTGGGCTAGGCGGCAACTTAAAGCGCATGGAATGTCGAGTAAAATGCACTATCAAACTTCTATGATAGGGCAATCAGAGACCCTATTAGATCATTTTATATTTTGGTTAATATAAGAATTCAGTGAAATTCTATCACATTTGTTCAATTTACGTCGCTCCTATTTCAGTTAGCGTATTGGGCTAAGCAGCATCTCAAAGTGCATGAAATGGCGAGTAAAATGCACTATTAAACTTCTAGGGTAGGGTAAACAGAGACCCGATTAGATCATTTTATATAATGGTTAATTTAAGAATTCAGCAAAATTCTATCACATTTTTTCAATTTACGTCGTTCCTATTTCAGCTAGCGTACTGGGCTTGGCGGCATCTTAAAACGCGAGGAATGGCGAGTAAAATGCACTGTTAAACTTCTATGATAGGGCAATCAGAGACCCGATTAGATCATTTTATATTTTGGTTAATATAAGAATTCACCGAAATTCTATCACATTTGTTCAAATTACGTCGCTCCTATTTCAGATAGCGTATTGGGCTAAGCGGCATCTCAAAGCGCATGAAATGGCGAGTAAAATGCACTATTGAACTTCTATGATAGGGCAACCAGAGACCTGATTAGATCATTTTATATTTTGGTTAATATAAGAATTCAGCGAAATTGTATCACTTTTGTTTAATTTACGTCGCTCCTATTTCAGATAGCGTAATGGGCTAAGCGGCATCTCAAAGCGCATGAAATGACGAGTGAAATGCACTATTAGACTTCTATGGTAGGGCGAACAGAGACCCGATTAGATCATTTTACATTAAGGTTAATATAAGAATTCAGGGAAATTCTATCACATTTGTTCCATTTACGTCGCTCCTATTTCAGATAGCGTATTGGGCTAAGCGGCATCTTAAAGCGCGTGGAATGGCGAGTAAAATGCACTATTACACTTCTAGGGTAGGGCAAACAGAGACCCGATTAAATCATTTTATATTATGGTTAATTTAAGAATTCACCGAAATTCTATCACATTTGTTCAATTTACGTCGCTCCTATTTCAGATAGCGTATTGGGCTAAGCGGCATCTCAAAGCCCATGAAATGGCGATTAAAATGCACTATTAAACTTCTAGGGTAAGGCAAACAGATACCCGATTAGATCATTTTATATTACGGTTAATATAAGAATTCAGCGTAATTCTATCACATTTGTTCAACTTACGTCGCTCCTATTTCAGATAGCGTACAGGGCTAGGCGGCATCTTAAAGCGCGTGGAAGGGCGAGTAAAATGCACTACTAAACTTCTAGGGTAGGGCAAACAGAGACCCGATTAGATCGTTTTATATTATGGTTAATTTAAGAATTCAGCAAAATTCTATCACATTTGTTCAATTTACGTCGCTCCTATTTCAGATAGCGTACTGGGCTAGGCGGCATCTTAAAGCGCGTGGAAGGGTGAGTAAAATGCACTACAAATCTTCCATGATAGGGCAATCAGAGACCCGATTAGATCATTTTATATTTTGTATTATATAAGATTTCAGGGAAATTCTATCACATTTGTTCAACTTACGTCGCTCCTATTTCAGATAGCATATTGGGCTAAGCGTCACCTCAAAGCGCATGAAATGGCGAGTGAAATGCAATATTAAACTTCTAGGGTAGGGCAAACAGAGACCCGATTAGATCATTTTATATTATGGTCAATTTAAGAATTCAGCATAATTCTTTCTCATTTCTTCAATCTACGTCGCTCCTATTTCAGATAGCTTATTGGGCTTAGCGGCATCTCAAAGCGCATGAAGTGACGAGTGAAATGCACTATTAAACTTCTAGGGTAGGGCAAACAGAGACCCGAATAGATCATTTTATATTATGGTTAATTTAAGAATTCAGCAAAATTCTATCACATTTGTTCAATTTACGTCGCTCCTATTTCAGATAGCGTATTAGGCTAAGCGGCATCTCAAAGCGCATGATATGGCGAGTAAAATGCACTGTTAAACTTCTAGGGTAGGGCAAACAGAGACCCGATTAGATCATTTTATATTATGGTTAATTTAAGAATTCAGCGAAATTCTATCACATTTGTTCAATTTACGTCGCTCCTATTGCAGATAGCGTATTGGGCTAAGCGGCATCTTAAAGCGCGTGGAATGGCGAGTAAAATTCACTATTAAACTTCTAGGGTTGGTCGAAGAAAGACCCGATTAGATCATCTTACATTAAGGTTAATATAAGAATTCATGGAAATTCTATCACATTTGTTCAATTTACGTCGCTCCTATTTCAGATAGTGTATTGGGCTAAGCGGCATCTCAAAGCGCATGAAATGGCGAATAAAATGAGCTATTAAACTTCTAGGCTAGGGCGAACAGAGACCCGATTAGATCATTTTACATTATGGTTAATAAAAGAATTCAGCGAAATTCTATCACATTTGTTCAACTTACGTCGCTCCTATTGCAGATAGCGTATTGGGCTAAGTGGCATCTCAAACCGCACGAAATGGCGAGGAAAATGCACTATTAAACTTCTATGATAGGGCAATCAGAGACCCGATTGGATAATTTTATATTTTGTTTAATAAAAGAATTCAGCGAAATTCTATCACATTTGTTCAACTGACGTCGCTGATATTTCAGATAGCGTATTGGGCTATGCGGCATCGCAAAGCGCAAGAAATGGCGAGTAAAATGCACTCTTAAACTTCTATGATAGGGCAATCAGAGACCCGATTAGATCATTTTACATTTTGTTTAATATAAGATTTCAAGGACATTCTATCACATTTGTTTAATTTACGTCGCTGCTATTTCAGATAGCGTATTGGGCTAAGCGGCATCTCAAAGCGCATGAAATGGCGAATAAACTGCACCATTAAACTTCTAGGCGAGGGCGAACAGAGACCCCATTAGATCATTTTACATTTTGGTTAATAAAAGAATTCAGCGAAATTCTATCACATTTGCTCAATTTACGTCGCTCCTATTACAGATAGCTTATTGTGCTTAGCGGCATCTCAAAGCGCATGAAATGGCGAGTAAAATGCACTATTGAACTTCTAGGGTAGGGCAAACAGAGACCCGATAAGATCATTTTATATTATGGTTAATTTAAGAATTCAGCGAAATTCTATCACATTTGTTCAATTTACGTCGCTCCTATTTCAGGTAGCGTACTGGGCTAGGCGGCATCTTAAAGCGCGTGGAAAGGCGAGTAAAATGCACTATTAAACTTCTATGATAGGGCAATCAGAGACCCGATTAGATCATTTTATATTACGGTTAATATAAGAATTCAGCGTAATTCTATCACATTTGTTCAATTTACGTCGCTCCTATTTCAGATAGCGTATTGGGCTAAGCGTCATCTCAAAGCCCATGAAATGGCGATTAAAATGCACTATTAAACTTCTAGGGTAGGGCAAACAAAGACCCGATTAGATCATTTTATATTGCGGTTAATATAAGAATGCAGCGTAATTCTGTCACATTTGTTCAACTTACGTCGCTCCTCTTTCAGATAGCGTACTGGGCTAGGCGGCATCTTAAAGCGCGTGGAATGGCGAGTGAAATGCACTATTAAACTTCTATGATAGGGCTATCAGAGACCCGATTAGATCATTTTATATTTTGGTTAATATAAGAATTCAGCGTAATTCTATCACATTTGTTCAACTTACGTCGCTCCTATTTCAGATAGCGTACTGATCTAGGTGGCATCTTAAAGCGCGTGGAATGGCGAGTAAAATGCACTACTAAACTACTATGATAGGGCAATCAGAGACCCGATTAGGTCAATTTATATTTTGGTTAATATAAGAATTCACCGAAATTCTATCACTTTTGTTCAATTTACGTCGCTCCAATTTCAGACAGCGTATTGGGCTAAGCGGAATCTCAAAGCGCATGGAATGTCGAATAAAATGCACTATTAAACTTCTAGGCTAGGGCGAACAGAGAGCTGATTAAATCATTTTACATTATGGTTAATAAAAGATTTCAGCGAAATTCTATCACATTTGTACAATTTACGTCGCTCCTATTTCAGATAGCGTATTGAGCTAAGCGGCAACTCAAAGCGCATGAAATGGCGAGTAAAATGCACTATTGAACTTCTATGATAGGGCAATCAGAGACCTGATTAGATCATTTTATATTTTGGTTAATATAAGAATTCAGCGAAATTGTATCACTTTTGTTTAATTTACGTCGCTCCTATTTCAGATAGCGTAATGGGCTAAGCGGCATCTCAAAGCGCATGAAATGACGAGTGAAATGCACTATTAGACTTCTTTGGTAGGGCGAACAGAGACCCGATTAGATCATTTTACATTAAGGTTAATATAAGAATTCAGGGAAATTCTATCACATTTGTTCCATTTACGTCGCTCCTATTTCAGATAGCGTATTGGGCTAAGCGGCATCTTAAAGCGCGTGGAATGGCGAGTAAAATGCACTATTACACTTCTAGGGTAGGGCAAACAGAGACCCGATTAGATCATTTTATATTATGGTTAATTTAAGAATTCACCGAAATTCTATCACATTTGTTCAATTTACGTCGCTCCTATTTCAGATAGCGTATTGGGCTAAGCGGCATCTCAAAGCCCATGAAATGGCGATTAAAATGCACTATTAAACTTCTAGGGTAAGGCAAACAGATACCCGATTAGATCATTTTATATTACGGTTAATATAAGAATTCAGCGTAATTCTATCACATTTGTTCAACTTACGTCGCTCCTATTTCAGATAGCGTACAGGGCTAGGCGGCATCTTAAAGCGCGTGGAAGGGCGAGTAAAATGCACTATTAAACTTCTATGATAGGGCTATCAGAGACCCGATTAGATCATTTTATGTTTTGGTTAATATAAGAATTCAGCGAAATTCTATCACATTTGTTCAATTTACGTCGCTCCTATTTCAGATAGCGTATTGAAGTAAGCTGCATCTCAAAGCGCAAGACATGGCGAGTAAAATGCACTATTAAACTTCTAGGGTAGGGCAATCAGAGACCCGATTAGATCATTTTGTATTTTGGTTAATATAAGAATTCAGCGAAATTCTATTACATTTGTTTAATTTACGTCGCTCCTATTTCAGATAGCGAATTGGGCTAAGCGGCATCTCAAAGCGCATGAAATGGCGAGTAAAATGCACTATTATACTTCTAGTGTAGGGCAATCAGAGACCCGATTAGATCATTTTATATTATGCTTAATATAAGAATTCAGCGTAATTCTGTCACATTTGTTCAACTTACGTAGCTCCTATTTCAGATAGCGTACTGGGCTAGGCGGCAACTTAAAGCGCGTGGAATGTCGAGTAAAATGCACTATCAAACTTCTATGATAGGGCAATCAGAGACCCGATTAGATCATTTTATATTTTGGTTAATATAAGAATTCAGCGAAATTCTATCACATTTGTTCAAGTTACGTCGCTCCTATTTCAGATAGCGTACTGGGCTAGGCGGAATCTCAAAGCGCGTGAAGGGCGAGTAAAATGCACTACTAAACTTCTATGATCGGGCAATCAGAGACCCGATTACATCATTTTATATTTTGGTTAATATAAGAATTCAGCGGAATTCTCTCACATTTGTTCAATTTACGTCGCTGATATTTCAGATAGCGTATTGGGCTCAGCGGCATCTCAAAGCGCAAGAAATGTGGAGTAAAATGCACTATTAAACTTCTAGGGTAGGGCAAACAGAGACCCGATAAGATCATTTTATGTTATGGTTAATTTAAGAATTCAGCGAAATTCTATCACATTTGTTCCATTTACGTCGCTCCTATTTCAGATAGCGTATTGGGCTAAGCGGCATCTTAAAGCGCGTGGAATGGCGAGTAAAATGCACTATTACACTTCTAGGGTAGGGCAAACAGAGACCCGATTAGATCATTTTATATTATGGTTAATTTAAGAATTCACCGAAATTCTATCACATTTGTTCAATTTACGTCGCTCCTATTTCAGATAGCGTACTGGGCTAAGCGGCATCTCAAAGCGCATGAAATGGCGAGTATAATGCACTACTAAACTTCTAGGATAGGGCAAACAGAAACCGATTAGATCATTTTATATTATGGTTAATTTAAGAATTCAGCAAAATTCTATCACATTTGTTCAGTTTACGTCGCTCCTATTTCAGATAGCGTACTGGGCTAAGCGGCATCTCAAAGCGCATGAAATGGCGAGTATAATGCACTATTAAACTTCTAGGATAAGGCAAACAGAGACCCGATTAGATCATTTTATACTACGGTTAATATAAGAATTCAGCGTAATTCTATCAGATTTGTTCAACTTACGTCGCTCCTATTTCAGATAGCGTACTGGGCTACGCGGCATCTTAAAGCGCGTGGAATGGCGAGTAAAATGCACTACTAAACTTCTATGATACAGCAATCAGAGTCCCGGTTAGATAATTTTATATTTCGGTTAATATAAGAATTCAGCGAAATTCTATTACATTTGTTCAATTTACGTCGCTCCTATTAAAGATAGCGTATTGGGCTAAGCGGCATCTGAAAGCGCATGAAATGGCGAGTAAAATGCACTATTAAACCTCTAGGGTAGGGCAAACAGAGACACGATTAGATCATTTCATATTTTGGTTAATATAAGGATTCAGCGAAATTCTATCACATTTGTTCAATTTACGTCGTTCCTATTTCAAATAGTGTACTGGGCTAGGCGGCATCTTAAAGCGCGTGGAAGGGTGAGTAAAATGCACTACTAATCTTCCATGATAGGGCAATCAGAGAACCGATTAGATCATTTTATATTTTGTTTTATATAAGATTTCAGGGAAATTCTATCACATTTGTTCAATTTACGTCGCTCCTATTTCAGATAGCATATTGGGCTAAGCGGCACCTCAAGCGCATGAAATGGCGAGTGAAATGCAATGTTAAACTTCTAGGGTTAGGGCAAACAGAGACCCGATTAGATCATTTTATATTACGGTCAATTTAAGAATTCAGCATAATTCTTTCTCATTTCTTCAATTTACGTCGCTCCTATTTCAGATAGCTTATTGGTCTTAGCGGCATCTCGAAGCGCATGAAATGACAAGTGAAATGCACTATTAAACTTCTAGGGTAGGGCAAATAGAGACCCGATTAGATCATTTTAAATTATGGTTAATTTAAGAATTCAGCGAAATTCTATCACATTTGTTCAATTTACGTGGCTCCTATTAAAGATAGCGTATTGGGCTAAGCGGCATCTGAAAGCGCATGAAGTGGCTAGTAAAATGCACTATTAAACTTCTAGGATAGGGCGAACAAAGACCCGGTTAAATCATTGTATATTATGGTTAATTTAAGAATTCAGCGAAATTCTATCACATTTGTTCAATTTACGTCGCTACTATTTCAGATAGCGTATTGGGCTAAGCGGCATCTCAAAGCGCATGAAATGGCGAGTATAATGCACTATTAAACTTCTACGATAAGGCAAACAGAGACCCGATTAGATCATTTTATATTACGGTTAATATAAGAATTCAGCGTAATTCTATCAGATTTGTTCAACTTACGTCGCTCCTATTTCAGATAGCGTACTGGGCTACGCGGCATCTTAAAGCGCGTGGAATGGCGAGTAAAATGCACTGCTAAACTTCTATGATACGGCAATCAGAGTCCCGATTAGATAATTTTATATTTCGGTTAATATAAGAATTCAGCGAAATTCTATTACATTTGTTCAATTTACGTCGCTCCTATTAAAGATAGCGTATTGGGCTAAGCGGCATCTGAAAGCGCATGAAATGGCGAGTAAAATGCACTATTAAACCTCTAGGGTAGGGCAAACAGAGACACGATTAGATCATTTCATATTTTGGTTAATATAAGGATTCAGCGAAATTCTATCACATTTGTTCAATTTACGACGTTCCTATTTCAAATAGTGTACTGGGCTAGGCGGCATCTTAAAGCGCGTGGAAAGGCGAGTAAAATGTACTATTAAACTTCTATGATAGGGCAATCAGAGACCCGATTAGATCATTTTATATTTTGTTTAATGTAAGATTTCAGGGAAATTCTGTCACATTTGTTCAATTTACGTCGCTCCTATTTCAGATAGCGTATTGGGCTAAGCGGCATCTCAAAGCCCATGAAATGGCGATTAAAATGCACTATTAAACTTCTAGGGTAAGGCAAACAGATACCCGATTAGATCATTTTATATTACGGTTAATATAAGAATTCAGCGTAATTCTATCACATTTGTTCAACTTACGTCACTCCTCTTGCAGATAGCGTACTGGGCTAGGCGGCATCTTAAAGCGCGTGGAATGGCGAGTAAAATGCACTATTAAACTTCTATGATAGGGCTATCAGAGACCCGATTAGATGATTTTATGTTTTGGTTAACACTATTCCTACCAGGACCGGTCAAATGACCGTTTTTAAATTTTCATTTGGAATTTCATACATACAACGTATGTGAATCGCCTTTAAACTTTACCACTTTTCCTCATATATATGTATGATATATTTTTCAATATTCACTTATTTTTCTATTGTTTATTTTCCGAGAAAAATTTTTAGTCTGTCTTACCTACCACGACCGGTCATTTGACCGGTAGTACGATTTATACATTTTTGTAAGAGTTTCTCTCTAAGACTCAATGCCAAAACTATAAAGTCGTTACAAACGAAAGGTAATGTAGTTATGACACGATTTTATCCGATAAGTGCCTTCCAGAAAATGGTTTACGGCACTTCCAAGTGTTTACAGTTCTCGCTCGACTATCGGGCTAGCGGTGTTTATTTGCTTGATTGATATCCGATACGGTCAAGATCCTCGAATGTTCTACGCCATCTCATCTACTATGACGTAAAATAAATAAACTTGTAACTGAAGGAAATGTATAGACGTCTTCTCACGAATTCAAATCAGTATAGTCTTGCGACACGAACAGAGTGCATCGAACGTGAAAGTCACAAAGAGCATACTTGGCAGTCTTTTATTATTATTTTGTAATATTTTATATCGTATTACGTGTTATAAGGGTCCTTTTCCAAAATAGTGAACAAGACTAACAATACGTCGCAGTAAGTTTCACATTTTATCTTTTATTCCTTTTTTTATCTATTTTGATTTACATTTTCATATTTTAGTTTTTATTTTTGTAGAATATTTGTCCCCAAAATGTCAAGACGTTTGAGGAGTGCGAATGTATTATTAGAGAGAATAAATGATATCGATGCAGAATGTTCTGAAGATGATCAGGAAATTCTGGATATGGAAAATAACAATACGGAAAATTATGATCCACTTGAAACAGATTCGAACACCGATGAGAACGAAGAGAATATTTCGAACGTACGTAGACGACGAAAGAGAAGGAGATTTTTAGTTAGTTCCGATAGTGAGAATGAGGAAGAAGTAAGCGAAATTGCGATGGACGGAACTGTTTGGCAGGAAGTAAAAATAGGGTCTAATCCTGGAAGAGCACCTGGTCATAATATTTTTAGGGAAACATCAGGCCCGACTGGGTACAGTAAACGTAATATTATGAAAGGCGAAGTTAGGACGGCATTTTCTGTGATAATTGATAAGAATATAATCGAACTTATAAGAAAGTGCACAGAGGTAGAGGCATTCAGAGTGTTGGGATATAAATGGGAACTGTCTACTGCAAAGTTATATGCATTTTTTGCAATTCTGTATGCACGCGGCGCATATGAGGCTAAGAATATAGATATAGCACTTCTATGGAATAAAAAGTGGGGGCCGCCTTTTTTCTCAAATACTATGAGTAGACATGACTTTACGGAGATTATGAGATTTATTCGATTTGACAACAGAAATCAACGAAGCCAACGGTTACAAACCGATAAATTTGCTATGATTTCCGAAGTTTGGTACAAGTTTATTGACAACAGTCAAAATTGTTATAAGCCAGGACCATATATTACTATTGACGAACAATTGTTTCCAACGAAAGCAAGGTGTAGATTTACTCAATACATGCCCAATAAACCGGACAAATTTGGTATAAAATTCTGGTTAGCATCCGATGTGCGTAGCAAATATATAATAAACGGCTTTCCATATTTGGGAAAAGATGAAAGTAGAGAATCCTCAGTTCCTCTTGGAGAGTTTGTCACTATGAAATTAGCAAAACCGTATGTAGGATGTGGAAGAAATATAACCACGGACAACTTTTTTACAAGCCTACCTTTAGCAACAAAACTTTTAGCAAAAAAAACTACGATTGTTGGGACAATTAGAGCAAATAGAAAAGAGCTTCCAAGACTGGCAAAACTGAAAAATGACGACATGGCACTTTTTTCAACCAAACTCTATCGCTCAAATAATTGTATGTTGACAGTTTACAAAGCCAAACCAAGAAAGAAAGTTCTAATTCTCAGTTCAATGCACAACTCCGTACAAATTGAAAAAAATGACACCCGAATACCGGAGACAATTCAATTATATAATAGCACCAAGTTTGGCGTAGATGTGACCGACCAAATGGCCAGAAATTATTCGGTAAAATCTAAATCTCGGAGATGGCCTTTGCAAGTATTTTTTAATATCTTGGATTTAGCCGGGATAAATGCATGGGTGTTATATAAAGAAACTACGGGAGGAGAAATTACAAGACACGAATTTCTATTTCAATTGGCAGAAGAACTTGCCATCGAATACCAACAAGAGCTCGGCAAAAAAAATCAACCAATACCCATCGCAAGTACAAGTACAGGTTCTCGTGAACGGAAAACATGTCAGATAAAGTATTGTAAAGATAATAAGACGAACAAAATCTGTCTAAAATGTAAAAAGTACGTATGCGGAAAATGTACAGTTGAGAAGCCCATTTGTAAAAAATGCGACGAAAACGAATAAAATGTAGATTATGTACTCTTGAATAAAAGAAAATATATTTTTATATTGGTAAGCTGGCTATTGGTCTGCATTCAATATTGAAAAATATAAGTTGTGAAAGACCGGTCATTTGACCAGCCGCGGTAGGAATAGGTATACGTGAAGTGTCGGTAGGAATAGTGTTAATATAAGAATTCAGCGAAATTCTATCACATTTGTTCAATTTACGTCGCTCCTATGTCAGATAGCGTATTGGAGTAAGCTGCATCTCAAAGCGCAAGACATGGCGAGTAAAATGCACTATTAAACTTCTAGGGTAGGGCAATCAGAGACCCGATTAGATCATTTTGTATTTTGGTTAATATAAGAATTCAGCGAAATTCTATTACATTTGTTTAATTTACGTCGCTCCTATTTCAGATAGCGTATTGGGCTAAGCGGCATCTCAAAGCGCATGAAATGGCGAGTAAAATGCACTATTATACTTCTAGTGTAGGGCAATCAGAAACCCGATTAGATCATTTTATATTATGCTTAATATAAGAATTCAGCGTAATTCTGTCACATTTGTTCAACTTACGTAGCTCCTATTTCAGATAGCGTACTGGGCTAGGCGGCAACTTAAAGCGCGTGGAATTTCGAGTAAAATGCACTATTAAACTTCTATGATAGGGCAATCAGAGACCCGATTAGATCATTTTATATTTTGGTTAATATAAGAATTCAGCGAAATTCTATCACATTTGTTCAATTTACGTCGCTCCTATTTCAGATAGCGTATTGGGCTAAGCGGCATCTCAAAGCGCATGAAATGGCGAGTAAAATGCACTATTAAACTTCAAGGGTAGGGCAAACAGAGACCCGATTAGATCATTTTATATTATGGTTAATTTAAGAATTCAGAAAAATTCAATCACATTTGTTCAATTTACGTCGTTCCTATTTCAGATAGCGTATTGGGCTATGCGACATCTCAAAGCGCATGAAATGACGAGTAAAATGCACTATTAAACTTCTAGGGTAGGGCAAACAGAGACCCGATTAGATCATTTTATATTACGGTTAATATAAGAATTCAGCGTAATTCTATCACATTTGTTCAAGTTACGTCGCTCCTATTTCAGATAGCGTACTGGGCTAGGCGGAATCTCAAAGCGCGTGGAAGGGCGAGTAAAATGCACTACTAAACTTCTATGATCGGGCAATCAGAGACCCGATTACATCATTTCATATTTTGGTTAATATAAGAATTCAGCGAAATTCTCTCACATTTGTTCAATTTACGTCGCTGATATTTCAGATAGCGTATTGGGCTCAGCGGCATCTCAAAGCGCAAGAAATGTGGAGTAAAATGCACTATTAAACTTCTAGGGTAGGGCAAACAGAGACCCGATTAGATCATTTTATATTATGGTTAATTTAAGAATTCAGCGAAATTCTATCACATTTGTTCCATTTACGTCGCTCCTATTTCAGATAGCGTATTGGGCTAAGCGGCATCTTAAAGCGCGTGGAATGGCGAGTAAAATGCACTATTACACTTCTAGGGTAGGGCAAACAGAGACCCGATTAGATCATTTTATATTATGGTTAATTTAAGAATTCACCGAAATTCTATCACATTTGTTCAATTTACGTCGCTCCTATTTCAGATAGCGTATTGGGCTAAGCGGCATCTCAAAGCCCATGAAGTGGCGATTAAAATGCACTATTAAACTTCTAGGGTAAGGCAAACAGATACCCGATTAGATCATTTTATATTACGGTTAATATAAGAATTCAGCGTAATTCTATCACATTTGTTCAACTTACGTCGCTCCTATTTCAGATAGCGTACTGGGCTAGGCGGCATCTTAAAGCGCGTGGAAGGGCGAGTAAAATGCACTACTAAACTTCTAGGGTAGGGCAAACAGAGACCCGATTAGATCATTTTATATTACGGTTAATATAAGAATGCAGAGTAATTCTATCACATTTGCTCAACTTTCGTCGCTCCTATTTCAGATAGCGTACAGGGCTAGGCGGCATCTTAAAGCGCGTGGAAGGGCGAGTAAAATGCACTACTAAACTTCTAGGATAGGGCAAACAGAAATCCGATTAGATCATTTTATATTATGGTTAATTGAATAATTCAGCAAAATTCTATCACATTTGTTCAATTTACGTCGTTCCTATTTCAAATAGTGTACTGGGCTAGGCGGCATCTTAAAGCGCGTGGAAAGGCGAGTAAAATGTACTATTAAACTTCTATGATAGGGCAATCAGAGACCCGATTAGATCATTTTATATTTTGTTTAATATAAGAATTCAGCGAAATACTATCACATTCGTTCAATTTACGTCGCTCCTATTTCAGATAGCGTACTGGGCTAGGCGTCAGCATAAAGCGCGTGGAATGGCGAGTAAAATGCACTATTAAACTTCTATGATAGGGCAATCAGAGACCCGATTAAATCATTTTATATTTTGGTTAATATAAGAATTTAGCGAAATTCTATCACATTTGTTCAACTTACGTCGATCCTATTTCAGATAGCGTATTGAGCTAAGCGGCATCTCAAAGCGTATGAAATGAGGAGTGAAATGCACTATTAAACTTCTAGGGTAGGGCGAACAGAGAACCGATTAGATCATTTTACATTAAGCTTAATATAAGAATTCACGGAAATTCTATCACATTTGTTCAATTTACGTCGCTCCTATTTCAGATAGCGTACTGGGCTAAGCAGCATCTCAAAGTGCATGAAATGGCGAGTAAAATGCACTATTAAACTTCTAGGGTAGGGCAAACAGAGACCCGATTAGATCATTTTATATTTTGGGTAATATAAGAATTTAGCGAAATTCTATCACATTTGTTCAACTTACGTCGATCCTATTTCAGATAGCGTATTGAGCTAAGCGGCATCTCAAAGCGCATGAAATGAGGAGTGAAATGCACTATTAAACTTCTAGGGTAGGGCGAACAGAGAACCGATTAGATCATTTTACATTAAGCTTAATATAAGAATTCACGGAAATTCTATCACATTTGTTCAATTTACGTCTTCCTATTTCAGATAGCGTACTGGGCTAAGCGGCACCTCAAAGCGCATGAAATGGCGAGTAAAATGCACTATTAAACTTGTAGGGTAAGGCAAACAGAGACCCGATTAGATCATTTTATATTACGGATAATATAAGAATTCAGCGTAATTCTATCACATTTGTTCAACTTACGCCGCACATGCTTGAGATAGCGTACTGGGCTAGGCGGCATCTTAAAGCGCGTGGAAGGGCGAGTAAAATGCACTATTAAACTTCTATGATAGGGCAAACAGAGACCCGATTAGATCATTTTATATTACGGTAAATATAAGAATTCAGCGTAATTCTGTCACATTTGTTCAACTTACGTAGCTCCTATTTCAGATAGCGTACTGGGCTAGGCGGCAACTTAAAGCGCGTGGAATGGCGAGTAAAATGCACCATTAAACTTCTATGATAGGGCAATCAGAGACCCGATTAGATCATTTTATATTACGGTTAATATAAGAATTCAGCGTAATTCTGTCACATTTGTTCAACATACGTAGCTCCTATTTCAGATAGCGTACTGGGCTAGGCGGCAACTTAAAGCGCGTGGAATGTCGAGTAAAATACACTATCAAGCTTCTATGATAGGGCAATCAGAGACCCGATTAGATCATTTTATATTTTGGTTAATATAAGAATTCAGCGAAATTCTATCACATTTGTTCAATTTGCGTCGCTCCTATTTCAGATAGCTTATTGGGCTAAGCGGCACCTCAAAGCGCATGAAATTGCGAGTGAAATGCGCTATTAATCTTCTAGGGTAGGGCAATCAGAGACCCCATTAGATCATTTTATATTATGGTGAATTTAAGAATTCAGCGAAATTCTATCACATTTGTTCAATTTACGTCGCTCCTATTTCAGATAGCGTATTGGGCTAAGCGGCATCTCAGAGCGCATGGAATGGCGAGTAAAATGCACTATTAAACTTCTAGGGTAGTGCAAACAGAGACCCGATAAGATCATTTTATATTTTGGTTAATATAAGAATTCAGCGAAATTCTATCACATTTGGTCAATTTACGTCGCTCCTATTGCAGATAGCTTATTGGGCTAAGCGGCATCTCAAAGCGCATGAAATGACGAGTGAAATGCACTATTAAACTTCTAGGGTAGGGCGAACGAAGACCCGATTAGATCATTTTACATTGAGGTTAATATAAGAATTCAGCGAAATTCTATCACATTTGTTCAATTTACGTCGCTCCTATTTCAGATAGCGTATTGGGCTAAGCGGCATCTCAGAGCGCATGAAATAGCGAGTAAAATGCACTATTAAACTTCTAGGATAAGGCAAACAGAGACCCGATTAGATCATTTTATATTACGGTAAATATAAGAATTCAGCGTAATTCTGTCACATTTGTTCAACTTACGTAGCTCCTGTTTCAGATAGCGTATTGGGCTAGGCGGCAACTTAAAGCGCGTGGAATGGCGAGTAAAATGCACCATTAAACTTCTATGGTAGGGCAATCAGAGAACCGATTAGATCATTTTATATTACGGTAAATATAAGAATTCAGCGTAATTCTGTCACATTTGTTCAACTTACGTAGCTCCTATTTCAGATAGCGTATTGGGCTAAGCGGCATCTCAAAGCGCATGAAATGGCGAGTAAAATGCACTATTAAACTTCTAGGATAAGGCAAACAGAGACCCGATAAGATCATTTTATATTATGGTTAATTTAAGAATTCAGCGAAATTCTCTCACATTTGTTCAATTTACGTCGCTGATATTTCAGATAGCGTATTGGGCTAAGCGGCATCTCAAAGCGCGAGAAATGGCGAGTAAAATGCACTATTAAACTTCTAGGGTAGGGCAAACAGAGACCCGATTAGATCATTTTATATTTTGGTTAATATAAGAATTCAGCGAAATTCTATCACATTTGTTCAATTTACGTCGCTCCTATTTCAGATAGCGTATTGGGCTAAGCGGCATCTCAAAGCGCATGAAATGACGAATAAAATGCACAATTAAGCTTCTACGCTAGGGCGAACAGAGACCCGATTAGATCATTCTACGTTATGGTTAATAAAAGAATTCAGCGAAATTCTATCACATTTGATCAATTTCCATCGCTCCTATTTCAGATAGCGTATTGTGCTAAGCGGCATCTCAAAGCGCATGAAATAACGAGTAAAATGCACTATTAAACTTCTAGGGTAGGGCAAACAGAGACCCGACTAGATCATTTTATATTATGGTTAATTTAAGAATACAGCAAAATTCTATCACATTTGTTCAATTTACGTCGCTCCTATTTCAGATAGCGTATTGGGGTAAGTTGCATCTCAAAGCGCAAGACATGGCGAGTAAAATGCACTACTAAACTTCTAGGGTAGGCAAACAGAGACCCGATTAGATCATTTTATATTGCGGTTAATATAAGAATTCAGCGTAATTCTTTCTCATTTCTTCAATTTACGTCGCTCCTATTTCAGATAGCTTATTGGGCTTAGCGGCATCTCAAAGCGCATGAAGTGACGAGTGAAATGCACTATTAAACTTCTAGGGTGGGGCAAACAGAGACCCGATTAGCTCATTTTATATTATGGTTAATTTAAGAATTCAGCGAAATTCGATTACATTTGTTCAATTTACGTCGCTCCTATTTCAGATAGCGTACTGGGCTAGGCGGCATCTTAAAGCGCGTGGAAGGGTGAGTAAAATGCACTACTAATCTTCCATGATAGGGCAATCAGAGACCAGATTAGATCATTTTATATTTTGTTTTATATAAGATTTCAGGGACATTCTATCACATTTGTTTAATTTACGTCGCTGCTATTTCAGATAGCGTATTGGGCTAAGCGGCATCTCAAAGCGCATGAAATGGCGAATAAAATGCACTATTAAACTTCTAGGCGAGGGCGAACAGAGACCCGATTAGATCATTTTACATTTTGGTTAATAAAAGAATTCAGCGAAATTCTATCACATTTGCTCAATTTACGTCGCTCCTATTAAAGATAGCTTATTGTGCTTAGCGGCATCTCAAAGCGCATGAAGTGACGAGTGAAATGCACTATTAAACTTCTAGGGTAGGGCAAACAGAGACCCGATTAGATCATTTTATATTATGGTTAATTTAAGAATCCAGCAAAATTCTATCACATTTGTTCAATTTACGTCGCTCCTATTCCAGATAGCGTACTGGGCTAGGCGGCATCCTAAAGCGCGCGGAATGGCGAGTAAAATGCACTATTAAACTTCTATGCTGGGGCAATCAGAGACCCGATCAGATCATTTTATATTGTGTTTAATATAAGAATTCAGCGTAATTCTATCACATTTGTTCAACTTACGTCGCTCCTATTTCAGATAGCGTACTGGGCTAGGCGGCATCTTAAAGCGCGTGGAATGGCGTGTAAAATGCACTACTAAACTACTATGATAGGGCAATCAGAGACCCGATTAGGTCATTTTATATTTTGGTTAATATAAGAATTCAGGGAAATTCTATCACATTTGTTCAATTTACGTCGCTCCTATTACAGATAGCTTAGTGTGCTTAGCGGCATCTCAAAGCGCATGAAGTGTCGAGTGAAATGCACTATTAAACTTCTAGGGTTGGTCGAAGAAAGACCCGATTAGATCATTTTACATCAAGGTTAATATAAGAATTCAGGGAAATTCTATCACATTTGTTCAATTTACGTCGCTCCTATTTCAGATAGCGTATTGGGCTAGGCGGCATCTTAAAGCGCGTGGAATGGCGAGTAAAATGCACTCTTAAACTTCTATGATAGGGCGAACAGAGACCCGATTAGATCATTTTACATTATGGTTAATAAAAGAATTCAGCGAAATTCTATCACATTTGTTCAACTTACGTCGCTCCTATTGCAGATAGCGTATTGGGCTAAGCGGCATCTCAAAGCGCATGAAATGGAGAATAAAATGAACCATTAAACTTCTAGGCGAGGGCGAACAGAGACCCGATTAGATCATTTTATATTTTGGTTAATAAAAGAATTCAGCGAAATTCTATCACGTTTGTTCAATTTACGTCGCTCCTATTAAAGAAAGCGTATTGGGCTAAGCGGCATCTGAAAGCGCATGAAATGGCGAGTAAAATGCACTATTAAACTTCTAGGGTAGGGCAAACAGAGACCCGATTAGATCATTTTATATTATGATTAATTTAAGAAGTCAGCAAAATTCTATCACATTTGTTCAATTTACGTCGTTCCTATTTCAGATATCGTATTGGGCTAAGCGGCATCTCAAAGCGCATGAAATGGTGAGTATAATGCACTATTAAACTTCTAGAATAAGGCAAACAGAGACCCGATTAGATCATTTTATATTACGGTTAATATAAGAATTCAGCGTAATTCTATCACATTTGTTCAACTTACGTCGCTCCTCTTTCAGATAGCGTACTGGGCTAGGCGGCATCTTAAAGCGCGTGGAATGGCGAGTAAAATGCACTATTAAACTTCTATGATAGGGGTATCAGAGACCCGATTAGATCATTTCATATTTTGGTTAATATAAGAATTCAGTGAAATTCTAACACATTTGTTCAATTTACGTCGCTCCTATTTCAGATAGCGTACTGGGCTAGGCTGCATCATAAAGCGCGTGGAATGGCGAGTAAAATGCACTGTTAAACTTCAAGGGTAGGGCAAACAGAGACCCGATTAGATCATTTTATATTAAGGTTAATTTAAGAATTCAGAAAAATTCTATCACATTTTTTCAATTTACGTCGTTCCTATTTCAGCTAGCGTACTGGGCTTGGCGGCATCTTAAAACGCGAGGAATGGCGAGTAAAATGCACTGTTAAACTTCTATGATAGGGCAAACAGAGACCCGATTAGATCATTTTATATTTTGGTTAATATAAGAATTCAGCGAATTTCTCTCACATTTGTTCAATTTACGTCGCTGATATTTCAGATAGCGTATTGGGCTAAGCGGCATCTCAAAGAGCAAGAAATGTGGAGTAAAATGCACTATTAAACTTCTAGGGTAGGGCAAACAGAGACCCGATAAGATCATTTTATATTATGGTTAATTTAAGAATTCAGCGAAATTCTATCACATTTGTTCAATTTACGTCGCTCCTATTTCAGATAGCCTACTGGGCTAGGCGGCATCTCAAAGCGCGTGGAAGGGCGAGTAAAATGCACTACTAAACTTCTATGATAGGGCAATCAGAGACCCGATTAGATCATTTTATATTTTGGTTAATATAAGAATTCAGCGAAATTCTCTCACATTTGTTCAATTTACGTCGCTGATATTTCAGATACCGTATTGGCCTAAGCGGCATCTCAAAGCGCATGAAATGGCGAGTAAAATGCACTATTGAACTTCTATGATAGGGCAATCAGAGACCTGATTAGATCATTTTATATTTTGGTTAATATAAGAATTCAGCGAAATTGTATCACTTTTGTTTAATTTACGTCGCTCCTATTTCAGATAGCGTAATGGGATAAGCGGCATCTCAATGCGCATGAAATGACGAGTGAAATGCACTATTAGACTTCTATGGTAGGGCGAACAGAGACCCGATTAGATCATTTTACATTAAGGTTCATATAAGAATTCAGGGAAATTCTATCACATTTGTTCAACTTACGTCGCTCCTATTTCAGATAGCGCACTCGGCTAGGCGGTATCTTAAAGCGCGTGGAATGGCGAGTAAAATGCACTACTAAACTACTATGATAGAGCAATCAGAGACCCGATTAGGTCATTTTATATTTTGGTTAATATAAGAATTCAGCGAAATTCTATCACATTTGTTCAATTTACGTCGCTCCTATTAAAGATAGCGTATTGGGCTAAGCGGCATCTGAAAGCGCATGAAATGGCGAGTAAAATGCACTATTAAACTTCTATGCTAGGGCAATCAGAGACCCGATTAGATCATTTTATATTGTGTTTAATATAAGATTTCAGGGAAATTCTATCACATTTGTTCAATTTACGTCGCTCCTATTTCAGATAGCGTACTGGGCTAGGCGGCATCTCAAAGCCCATGAAATGGCGATTAAAATGCACTATTAAACTTCTAGGGTAGGGCAAACAAAGACCCGATTATATCATTTTATATTGCGGTTAATATAAGAATGCAGCGTAATTCTGTTACATTTGTTCAACTTACGTAGCTCCTATTTCAGATAGCGTACTGGGCTAGGCGGCAACTTAAAGCGCGTGGAATGTCGAGTAAAATGCACTATCAAACTTCTATGATAGGGCAATCAGAGACCCGATCAGATCATTTTATATTTTGGTTAATATAAGAATTCAGCGAAATTCTATCACATTTGTTCAATTTACGTTGCACCTATTTCAGATAGCGTATTGGGCTAAGCGGCATCTCAAAGCGCATAAAATGGCGAGTAAAATGCACTATTAAACTTCAATGGTAGGGCAAACAGAGACCCGATTAGATCATTTTATATTTTGGTTAATATAAGAATTCAGCGAAATTCTCTCACATTTGTTCAATTTACGTCGCTGATATTTCAGATAGCGTATTGGGCTAAGCGGCATCTCAAAGCGCATGAAATGGCCAGTAAAATGCACTATTGAACTTCTATGATAGGGCAATCAGAGACCTGATTAGATCATTTTATATTTTGGTTAATATAAGAATTCAGCGAAATTGTATCACTTTTGTTTAATTTACGTCGCTCCTATTTCAGATAGCGTAATGGGCTAAGCGGCATCTCAATGCGCATGAAATGACGGGTGAAATGCACTATTAGACTTCTATGGTAGGGCGAACAGGGACCCGATTAGATCATTTTACATTAAGGTTCATATAAGAATACAGGGAAATTCTATCACATTTGTTCAACTTACGTCGCTCCTATTTCAGATAGCGCACTCGGCTAGGCGGTATCTGAAAGCGCGTGGAATGGCGAGTAAAATGCACTACTAAACTACTATGATAGAGCAATCAGAGACCCGATTAGGTCATTTTATATTTTGGTTAATATAAGAATTCAGCGAAATTCTATCACATTTGTTCAATTTACGTCGCTCCTATTTCAGATATCGTATTGGGCTAAGCGGCATCTCAAAGCGCATGAAATGGTGAGTATAATGCAGTATTAAACTTCTAGAATAAGGCAAACAGAGACCCGATTAGATCATTTTATATTACGGTTAATATAAGAATTCAGCGAAATTCTATCACATTTGTTCAACTGACGTCGCTGATATTTCAGATAGTGTATTGGGCTATGCGGCATCGCAAAGCGCAAGAAATGGCGAGTAAAATGCACTCTTAAACTTCTATGATAGGGCAATCAGAGACCCGATTAGATCATTTTACATTTTGTTTAATATAAGATTTCAAGGACATTCTATCACATTTGTTTAATTTACGTCGCTGCTATTTCAGATAGCGTATTGGGCTAAGCGGCATCTCAAAGCGCATGAAATGGCGAATAAAATGCACCATTAAACTTCTAGGCGAGGGCGAACAGAGACCCCATTAGATCATTTTACATTTTGGTTAATAAAAGAATTCAGTGAAATTCTATCACATTTGCTCAATTTACGTCGCTCCTATTACAGATAGCTTATTGTGCTTAGCGGCATCTCAAAGCGCATGAAATGGCGAGTAAAATGCACTATTGAACTTCTAGGGTAGGGCAAACAGAGACCCGATAAGATCATTTTATATTATGGTTAATTTAAGAATTCAGCGAAATTCTATCACATTTGTTCAATTTACGTCGCTCCTATTTCAGATAGCGTACTGGGCTACGCGGCATCTTAAAGCGCGTGGAAAGACGAGTAAAATGCACTATTAAACTTCTATGATAGGGCAATCAGAGACCCGATTAGATCATTTTATATTACGGTTAATATAAGAATTCAGCGTAATTCTATCACATTTGTTCAATTTACGTCGCTCCTATTTCAGATAGCGTATTGGGCTAAGCGGCATCTCAAAGCCCATGAAATGGCGATTAAAATGCACTATTAAACTTCTAGGGTAGGGCAAACAAAGACCCGATTAGATCATTTTATATTGCGGTTAATATAAGAATGCAGCGTAATTCTGTCACATTTGTTCAACTTACGTAGCTCCTATTTCAGATAGCGTACTGGGCTAGGCGGCAACTTAAAGCGCATGGAATGTCGAGTAAAATGCACTATCAAACTTCTATGATAGGGCAATCAGAGACCCTATTAGATCATTTTATATTACGGTTAGTATAAGAATTCAGCGTAATTCTGTCACATTTGTTCAACTTACGTCGCTCCTCTTTCAGATAGCGTACTGGGCTAGGCGGCATCTTAAAGCGCGTGGAATGGCGAGTGAAATGCACTATTAAACTTCTATGATAGGGCTATCAGAGACCCGATTAGATCATTTTATATTTTGGTTAATATAAGAATTCAGTGAAATTCTATCACATTTGTTCAATTTACGTCGCTCCTATTTCAGTTAGCGTATTGGGCTAAGCAGCATCTCAAAGTGCATGAAATGGCGAGTAAAATGCACTATTAAACTTCTAGGGTAGGGTAAACAGAGACCCGATTAGATCATTTTATATAATGGTTAATTTAAGAATTCAGCAAAATTCTATCACATTTTTTCAATTTACGTCGTTCCTATTTCAGCTAGCGTACTGGGCTTGGCGGCATCTTAAAACGCGAGGAATGGCGAGTAAAATGCACTGTTAAACTTCTATGATAGGGCAATCAGAGACCCGATTAGATCATTTTATATTTTGGTTAATATAAGAATTCACCGAAATTCTATCACATTTGTTCAAATTACGTCGCTCCTATTTCAGACAGCGTATTGGGCTAAGCGGCATCTCAAAGCGCATGAAATGGCGAGTAAAATGCACTATTGAACTTCTATGATAGGGCAACCAGAGACCTGATTAGATCATTTTATATTTTGGTTAATATAAGAATTCAGCGAAATTGTATCACTTTTGTTTAATTTACGTCGCTCCTATTTCAGATAGCGTAATGGGCTAAGCGGCATCTCAAAGCGCATGAAATGACGAGTGAAATGCACTATTAGACTTCTATGGTAGGGCGAACAGAGACCCGATTAGATCATTTTACATTAAGGTTAATATAAGAATTCAGGGAAATTCTATCACATTTGTTCCATTTACGTCGCTCCTATTTCAGATAGCGTATTGGGCTAAGCGGCATCTTAAAGCGCGTGGAATGGCGAGTAAAATGCACTATTACACTTCTAGGGTAGGGCAAACAGAGACCCGATTAGATCATTTTATATTATGGTTAATTTAAGAATTCACCGAAATTCTATCACATTTGTTCAATTTACGTCGCTCCTATTTCAGATAGCGTATTGGGCTAAGCGGCATCTCAAAGCCCATGAAATGGCGATTAAAATGCACTATTAAACTTCTAGGGTAAGGCAAACAGATACCCGATTAGATCATTTTATATTACGGTTAATATAAGAATTCAGCGTAATTCTATCACATTTGTTCAACTTACGTCGCTCCTATTTCAGATAGCGTACAGGGCTAGGCGGCATCTTAAAGCGCGTGGAAGGGCGAGTAAAATGCACTACTAAACTTCTAGGGTAGGGCAAACAGAGACCCGATTAGATCGTTTTATATTATGGTTAATTTAAGAATTCAGCAAAATTCTATCACATTTGTTCAATTTACGTCGCTCCTATTTCAGATAGCGTACTGGGCTAGGCGGCATCTTAAAGCGCGTGGAAGGGTGAGTAAAATGCACTACAAATCTTCCATGATAGGGCAATCAGAGACCCGATTAGATCATTTTATATTTTGTATTATATAAGATTTCAGGGAAATTCTATCACATTTGTTCAACTTACGTCGCTCCTATTATAGATAGCATATTGGGCTAAGCGTCACCTCAAAGCGCATGAAATGGCGAGTGAAATGCAATATTAAACTTCTAGGGTAGGGCAAACAGAGACCCGATTAGATCATTTTATATTATGGTCAATTTAAGAATTCAGCATAATTCTTTCTCATTTCTTCAATCTACGTCGCTCCTATTTCAGATAGCTTATTGGGCTTAGCGGCATCTCAAAGCGCATGAAGTGACGAGTGAAATGCACTATTAAACTTCTAGGGTAGGGCAAACAGAGACCCGAATAGATCATTTTATATTATGGTTAATTTAAGAATTCAGCAAAATTCTATCACATTTGTTCAATTTACGTCGCTCCTATTTCAGATAGCGTATTGGGCTAAGCGGCATCTCAAAGCGCATGATATGGCGAGTAAAATGCACTGTTAAACTTCTAGGGTAGGGCAAACAGAGACCCGATTAGATCATTTTATATTATGGTTAATTTAAGAATTCAGCGAAATTCTATCACATTTGTTCAATTTACGTCGCTCCTATTGCAGATAGCGTATTGGGCTAAGCGGCATCTTAAAGCGCGTGGAATGGCGAGTAAAATTCACTATTAAACTTCTAGGGTTGGTCGAAGAAAGACCCGATTAGATCATCTTACATTAAGGTTAATATAAGAATTCAGGGAAATTCTATCACATTTGTCCAATTTACGTCGCTCCTATTTCAGATAGCGTATTGGGCTAAGCGGCATCTCAAAGCGCATGAAATGGCGAATAAAATGAGCTATTAAACTTCTAGGCTAGGGCGAACAGAGACCCGATTAGATCATTTTACATTATGGTTAATAAAAGAATTCAGCGAAATTCTATCACATTTGTTCAACTTACGTCGCTCCTATTGCAGATAGCGTATTGGGCTAAGTGGCATCTCAAACCGCACGAAATGGCGAGGAAAATGCACTATTAAACTTCTATGATAGGGCAATCAGAGACCCGATTAGATCATTTTATATTTTGTTTAATAAAAGAATTCAGCGAAATTCTATCACATTTGTTCAACTGACGTCGCTGATATTTCAGATAGCGTATTGGGCTATGCGGCATCGCAAAGCGCAAGAAATGGCGAGTAAAATGCACTCTTAAACTTCTATGATAGGGCAATCAGAGACCCGATTAGATCATTTTACATTTTGTTTAATATAAGATTTCAAGGACATTCTATCACATTTGTTTAATTTACGTCGCTGCTATTTCAGATAGCGTATTGGGCTAAGCGGCATCTCAAAGCGCATGAAATGGCGAATAAACTTCACCATTAAACTTCTAGGCGAGGGCGAACAGAGACCCCATTAGATCATTTTACATTTTGGTTAATAAAAGAATTCAGCGAAATTCTATCACATTTGCTCAATTTACGTCGCTCCTATTACAGATAGCTTATTGTGCTTAGCGGCATCTCAAAGCGCATGAAATGGCGAGTAAAATGCACTATTGAACTTCTAGGGTAGGGCAAACAGAGACCCGATAAGATCATTTTATATTATGGTTAATTTAAGAATTCAGCGAAATTCTATCACATTTGTTCAATTTACGTCGCTCCTATTTCAGGTAGCGTACTGGGCTAGGCGGCATCTTAAAGCGCGTGGAAAGGCGAGTAAAATGCACTATTAAACTTCTATGATAGGGCAATCAGAGACCCGATTAGATCATTTTATATTACGGTTAATATAAGAATTCAGCGTAATTCTATCACATTTGTTCAATTTACGTCGCTCCTATTTCAGATAGCGTATTGGGCTAAGCGTCATCTCAAAGCCCATGAAATGGCGATTAAAATGCACTATTAAACTTCTAGGGTAGGGCAAACAAAGACCCGATTAGATCATTTTATATTGCGGTTAATATAAGAATGCAGCGTAATTCTGTCACATTTGTTCAACTTACGTCGCTCCTCTTTCAGATAGCGTACTGGGCTAGGCGGCATCTTAAAGCGCGTGGAATGGCGAGTGAAATGCACTATTAAACTTCTATGATAGGGCTATCAGAGACCCGATTAGATCATTTTATATTTTGGTTAATATAAGAATTCAGCGTAATTCTATCACATTTGTTCAACTTTCGTCGCTCCTATTTCAGATAGCGTACTGATCTAGGTGGCATCTTAAAGCGCGTGGAATGGCGAGTAAAATGCACTACTAAACTACTATGATAGGGCAATCAGAGACCCGATTAGGTCAATTTATATTTTGGTTAATATAAGAATTCACCGAAATTCTATCACTTTTGTTCAATTTACGTCGCTCCAATTTCAGACAGCGTATTGGGCTAAGCGGAATCTCAAAGCGCATGGAATGTCGAATAAAATGCACTATTAAACTTCTAGGCTAGGGCGAACAGAGAGCTGATTAAATCATTTTACATTATGGTTAATAAAAGATTTCAGCGAAATTCTATCACATTTGTACAATTTACGTCGCTCCTATTTCAGATAGCGTATTGAGCTAAGCGGCAACTCAAAGCGCATGAAATGGCGAGTAAAATGCACTATTGAACTTCTATGATAGGGCAATCAGAGACCTGATTAGATCATTTTATATTTTGGTTAATATAAGAATTCAGCGAAATTGTATCACTTTTGTTTAATTTACGTCGCTCCTATTTCAGATAGCGTAATGGGCTAAGCGGCATCTCAAAGCGCATGAAATGACGAGTGAAATGCACTATTAGACTTCTATGGTAGGGCGAACAGAGACCCGATTAGATCATTTTACATTAAGGTTAATATAAGAATTCAGGGAAATTCTATCACATTTGTTCCATTTACGTCGCTCCTATTTCAGATAGCGTATTGGGCTAAGCGGCATCTTAAAGCGCGTGGAATGGCGAGTAAAATGCACTATTACACTTCTAGGGTAGGGCAAACAGAGACCCGATTAGATCATTTTATATTATGGTTAATTGAAGAATTCACCGAAATTCTATCACATTTGTTCAATTTACGTCGCTCCTATTTCAGATAGCGTATTGGGCTAAGCGGCATCTCAAAGCCCATGAAATGGCGATTAAAATGCACTATTAAACTTCTAGGGTAAGGCAAACAGATACCCGATTAGATCATTTTATATTACGGTTAATATAAGAATTCAGCGTAATTCTATCACATTTGTTCAACTTACGTCGCTCCTATTTCAGATAGCGTACAGGGCTAGGCGGCATCTTAAAGCGCGTGGAAGGGCGAGTAAAATGCACTATTAAACTTCTATGATACAGCAATCAGAGTCCCGATTAGATAATTTTATATTTCGGTTAATATAAGAATTCAGCGAAATTCTATTACATTTGTTCAATTTACGTCGCTCCTATTAAAGATAGCGTATTGGGCTAAGCGGCATCTGAAAGCGCATGAAATGGCGAGTAAAATGCACTATTAAACCTCTAGGGTAGGGCAAACAGAGACACGATTAGATCATTTCATATTTTGGTTAATATAAAGATTCAGCGAAATTCTATCACATTTGTTCAATTTACGTCGTTCCTATTTCAAATAGTGTACTGGGCTAGGCGGCATCTTAAAGCGCGTGGAAGGGTGAGTAAAATGCACTACTAATCTTCCATGATAGGGCAATCAGAGAACCGATTAGATCATTTTATATTTTGTTTTATATAAGATTTCAGGGAAATTCTATCACATTTGTTCAATTTACGTCGCTCCTATTTCAGATAGCATATTGGGCTAAGCGGCACCTCAAAGCGCATGAAATGGCGAGTGAAATGCAATGTTAAACTTCTAGGGTTAGGGCAAACAGAGACCCGATTAGATCATTTTATATTACGGTCAATTTAAGAATTCAGCATAATTCTTTCTCATTTCTTCAATTTACGTCGCTCCTATTTCAGATAGCTTATTGGTCTTAGCGGCATCTCGAAGCGCATGAAATGACAAGTGAAATGCACTATTAAACTTCTAGGGTAGGGCAAATAGAGACCCGATTAGATCATTTTATATTATGGTTAATTTAAGAATTCAGCGAAATTCTATCACATTTGTTCAATTTACGTGGCTCCTATTAAAGATAGCGTATTGGGCTAAGCGGCATCTGAAAGCGCATGAAGTGGCTAGTAAAATGCACTATTAAACTTCTAGGATAGGGCGAACAAAGACCCGGTTAAATCATTGTATATTATGGTTAATTTAAGAATTCAGCGAAATTCTATCACATTTGTTCAATTTACGTCGCTACTATTTCAGATAGCGTATTGGGCTAAGCGGCATCTCAAAGCGCATGAAATGGCGAGTATAATGCACTATTAAACTTCTACGATAAGGCAAACAGAGACCCGATTAGATCATTTTGTATTACGGTTAATATAAGAATTCAGCGTAATTCTATCAGATTTGTTCAACTTACGTCGCTCCTATTTCAGATAGCGTACTGGGCTACGCGGCATCTTAAAGCGCGTGGAATGGCGAGTAAAATGCACTACTAAACTTCTATGATACGGCAATCAGAGTCCCGATTAGATAATTTTATATTTCGGTTAATATAAGAATTCAGCGAAATTCTATTACATTTGTTTAATTTACGTCGCTCCTATTTCAGATAGCGTATTGGGCTAAGCGGCATCTCAAAGCGCATGAAATGGCGAGTAAAATGCACTATTATACTTCTAGTGTAGGGCAATCAGAGACCCGATTAGATCATTTTATATTATGCTTAATATAAGAATTCAGCGTAATTCTGTCACATTTGTTCAACTTACGTAGCTCCTATTTCAGATAGCGTACTGGGCTAGGCGGCAACTTAAAGCGCGTGGAATGTCGAGTAAAATGCACTATCAAACTTCTATGATAGGGCAATCAGAGACCCGATTAGATCATTTTATATTTTGGTTAATATAAGAATTCAGCGAAATTCTATCACATTTGTTCAAGTTACGTCGCTCCTATTTCAGATAGCGTACTGGGCTAGGCGGAATCTCAAAGCGCGTGGAAGGGCGAGTAAAATGCACTACTAAACTTCTATGATCGGGCAATCAGAGACCCGATTACATCATTTTATATTTTGGTTAATATAAGAATTCAGCGGAATTCTCTCACATTTGTTCAATTTACGTCGCTGATATTTCAGATAGCGTATTGGGCTCAGCGGCATCTCAAAGCGCAAGAAATGTGGAGTAAAATGCACTATTAAACTTCTAGGGTAGGGCAAACAGAGACCCGATAAGATCATTTTATATTATGGTTAATTTAAGAATTCAGCGAAATTCTATCACATTTGTTCCATTTACGTCGCTCCTATTTCAGATAGCGTATTGGGCTAAGCGGCATCTTAAAGCGCGTGGAATGGCGAGTAAAATGCACTATTACACTTCTAGGGTAGGGCAAACAGAGACCCGATTAGATCATTTTATATTATGGTTAATTTAAGAATTCACCGAAATTCTATCACATTTGTTCAATTTACGTCGCTCCTATTTCAGATAGCGTACTGGGCTAAGCGGCATCTGAAAGCGCATGAAATGGCGAGTATAATGCACTACTAAACTTCTAGGATAGGGCAAACAGAAACCCGATTAGATCATTTTATATTATGGTTAATTTAAGAATTCAGCAAAATTCTATCACATTTGTTCAGTTTACGTCGCTCCTATTTCAGATAGCGTACTGGGCTAAGCGGCATCTCAAAGCGCATGAAATGGCGAGTATAATGCACTATTAAACTTCTAGGATAAGGCAAACAGAGACCCGATTAGATCATTTTATACTACGGTTAATATAAGAATTCAGCGTAATTCTATCAGATTTGTTCAACTTACGTCGCTCCTATTTCAGATAGCGTACTGGGCTACGCGGCATCTTAAAGCGCGTGGAATGGCGAGTAAAATTCACTACTAAACTTCTATGATACAGCAATCAGAGTCCCGATTAGATAATTTTATATTTCGGTTAATATAAGAATTCAGCGAAATTCTATTACATTTGTTCAATTTACGTCGCTCCTATTAAAGATAGCGTATTGGGCTAAGCGGCATCTGAAAGCGCATGAAATGGCGAGTAAAATGCACTATTAAACCTCTAGGGTAGGGCAAACAGAGACACGATTAGATCATTTCATATTTTGGTTAATATAAAGATTCAGCGAAATTCTATCACATTTGTTCAATTTACGTCGTTCCTATTTCAAATAGTGTACTGGGCTAGGCGGCATCTTAAAGCGCGTGGAAGGGTGAGTAAAATGCACTACTAATCTTCCATGATAGGGCAATCAGAGAACCGATTAGATCATTTTATATTTTGTTTTATATAAGATTTCAGGGAAATTCTATCACATTTGTTCAATTTACGTCGCTCCTATTTCAGATAGCATATTGGGCTAAGCGGCACCTCAAAGCGCATGAAATGGCGAGTGAAATGCAATGTTAAACTTCTAGGGTTAGGGCAAACAGAGACCCGATTAGATCATTTTATATTACGGTCAATTTAAGAATTCAGCATAATTCTTTCTCATTTCTTCAATTTACGTCGCTCCTATTTCAGATAGCTTATTGGTCTTAGCGGCATCTCGAAGCGCATGAAATGACAAGTGAAATGCACTATCAAACTTCTAGGGTAGGGCAAATAGAGACCCGATTAGATCATTTTATATTATGGTTAATTTAAGAATTCAGCGAAATTCTATCACATTTGTTCAATTTACGTGGCTCCTATTAAAGATAGCGTATTGGGCTAAGCGGCATCTGAAAGCGCATGAAGTGGCTAGTAAAATGCACTATTAAACTTCTAGGATAAGGCGAACAAAGACCCGGTTAAATCATTGTATATTATGGTTAATTTAAGAATTCAGCGAAATTCTATCACATTTGTTCAATTTACGTCGCTACTATTTCAGATAGCGTATTGGGCTAAGCGGCATCTCAAAGCGCATGAAATGGCGAGTATAATGCACTATTAAACTTCTACGATAAGGCAAACAGAGACCCGATTAGATCATTTTGTATTACGGTTAATATAAGAATTCAGCGTAATTCTATCAGATTTGTTCAACTTACGTCGCTCCTATTTCAGATAGCGTACTGGGCTACGCGGCATCTTAAAGCGCGTGGAATGGCGAGTAAAATGCACTACTAAACTTCTATGATACGGCAATCAGAGTCCCGATTAGATAATTTTATATTTCGGTTAATATAAGAATTCAGCGAAATTCTATTACATTTGTTCAATTTACGTCGCTCCTATTAAAGATAGCGTATTGGGCTAAGCGGCATCTGAAAGCGCATGAAATGGCGAGTAAAATGCACTATTAAACCTCTAGGGTAGGGCAAACAGAGACACGATTAGATCATTTCATATTTTGGTTAATATAAGGATTCAGCGAAATTCTATCACATTTGTTCAATTTACGACGTTCCTATTTCAAATAGTGTACTGGGCTAGGCGGCATCTTAAAGCGCGTGGAAAGGCGAGTAAAATGTACTATTAAACTTCTATGATAGGGCAATCAGAGACCCGATTAGATCATTTTATATTTTGTTTAATGTAAGATTTCAGGGAAATTCTGTCACATTTGTTCAATTTACGTCGCTCCTATTTCAGATAGCGTATTGGGCTAAGCGGCATCTCAAAGCCCATGAAATGGCGATTAAAATGCACTATTAAACTTCTAGGGTAAGGCAAACAGATACCCGATTAGATCATTTTATATTACGGTTAATATAAGAATTCAGCGTAATTCTATCACATTTGTTCAACTTACGTCACTCCTCTTGCAGATAGCGTACTGGGCTAGGCGGCATCTTAAAGCGCGTGGAATGGCGAGTAAAATGCACTATTAAACTTCTATGATAGGGCTATCAGAGACCCGATTAGATGATTTTATGTTTTGGTTAACACTATTCCTACCAGGACCGGTCAAATGACCGTTTTTAAATTTTCATTTGGAATTTCATACATACAACGTATGTGAATCGCCTTTAAACTTTACCACTTTTCCTCATATATATGTATGATATATTTTTCAATATTCACTTATTTTTCTATTGTTTATTTTCCGAGAAAAATTTTTAGTCTGTCTTACCTACCACGACCGGTCATTTGACCGGTAGTACGATTTATACATTTTTGTAAGAGTTTCTCTCTAAGACTCAATGCCAAAACTATAAAGTCGTTACAAACGAAAGGTAATGTAGTTATGACACGATTTTATCCGATAAGTGCCTTCCAGAAAATGGTTTACGGCACTTCCAAGTGTTTACAGTTCTCGCTCGACTATCGGGCTAGCGGTGTTTATTTGCTTGATTGATATCCGATACGGTCAAGATCCTCGAATGTTCTACGCCATCTCATCTACTATGACGTAAAATAAATAAACTTGTAACTGAAGGAAATGTATAGACGTCTTCTCACGAATTCAAATCAGTATAGTCTTGCGACACGAACAGAGTGCATCGAACGTGAAAGTCACAAAGAGCATACTTGGCAGTCTTTTATTATTATTTTGTAATATTTTATATCGTATTACGTGTTATAAGGGCCCTTTTCCAAAATAGTGAACAAGACTAACAATACGTCGCAGTAAGTTTCACATTTTATCTTTTATTCCTTTTTTTATCTATTTTGATTTACATTTTCATATTTTAGTTTTTATTTTTGTAGAATATTTGTCCCCAAAATGTCAAGACGTTTGAGGAGTGCGAATGTATTATTAGAGAGAATAAATGATATCGATGCAGAATGTTCTGAAGATGATCAGGAAATTCTGGATATGGAAAATAACAATACGGAAAATTATGATCCACTTGAAACAGATTCGAACACCGATGAGAACGAAGAGAATATTTCGAACGTACGTAGACGACGAAAGAGAAGGAGATTTTTAGTTAGTTCCGATAGTGAGAATGAGGAAGAAGTAAGCGAAATTGCGATGGACGGAACTGTTTGGCAGGAAGTAAAAATAGGGTCTAATCCTGGAAGAGCACCTGGTCATAATATTTTTAGGGAAACATCAGGCCCGACTGGGTACAGTAAACGTAATATTATGAAAGGCGAAGTTAGGACGGCATTTTCTGTGATAATTGATAAGAATATAATCGAACTTATAAGAAAGTGCACAGAGGTAGAGGCATTCAGAGTGTTGGGATATAAATGGGAACTGTCTACTGCAAAGTTATATGCATTTTTTGCAATTCTGTATGCACGCGGCGCATATGAGGCTAAGAATATAGATATAGCACTTCTATGGAATAAAAAGTGGGGGCCGCCTTTTTTCTCAAATACTATGAGTAGACATGACTTTACGGAGATTATGAGATTTATTCGATTTGACAACAGAAATCAACGAAGCCAACGGTTACAAACCGATAAATTTGCTATGATTTCCGAAGTTTGGTACAAGTTTATTGACAACAGTCAAAATTGTTATAAGCCAGGACCATATATTACTATTGACGAACAATTGTTTCCAACGAAAGCAAGGTGTAGATTTACTCAATACATGCCCAATAAACCGGACAAATTTGGTATAAAATTCTGGTTAGCATCCGATGTGCGTAGCAAATATATAATAAACGGCTTTCCATATTTGGGAAAAGATGAAAGTAGAGAATCCTCAGTTCCTCTTGGAGAGTTTGTCACTATGAAATTAGCAAAACCGTATGTAGGATGTGGAAGAAATATAACCACGGACAACTTTTTTACAAGCCTACCTTTAGCAACAAAACTTTTAGCAAAAAAAACTACGATTGTTGGGACAATTAGAGCAAATAGAAAAGAGCTTCCAAGACTGGCAAAACTGAAAAATGACGACATGGCACTTTTTTCAACCAAACTCTATCGCTCAAATAATTGTATGTTGACAGTTTACAAAGCCAAACCAAGAAAGAAAGTTCTAATTCTCAGTTCAATGCACAACTCCGTACAAATTGAAAAAAATGACACCCGAATACCGGAGACAATTCAATTATATAATAGCACCAAGTTTGGCGTAGATGTGACCGACCAAATGGCCAGAAATTATTCGGTAAAATCTAAATCTCGGAGATGGCCTTTGCAAGTATTTTTTAATATCTTGGATTTAGCCGGGATAAATGCATGGGTGTTATATAAAGAAACTACGGGAGGAGAAATTACAAGACAGGAATTTCTATTTCAATTGGCAGAAGAACTTGCCATCGAATACCAACAAGAGCTCGGCAAAAAAAATCAACCAATACCCATCGCAAGTACAAGTACAGGTTCTCGTGAACGGAAAACATGTCAGATAAAGTATTGTAAAGATAATAAGACGAACAAAATCTGTCTAAAATGTAAAAAGTACGTATGCGGAAAATGTACAGTTGAGAAGCCCATTTGTAAAAAATGCGACGAAAACGAATAAAATGTAGATTATGTACTCTTGAATAAAAGAAAATATATTTTTATACTGGTAAGCTGGCTATTGGTCTGCATTCAATATTGAAAAATATAAGTTGTGAAAGACCGGTCATTTGACCAGCCGCGGTAGGAATAGGTATACGTGAAGTGTCGGTAGGAATAGTGTTAATATAAGAATTCAGCGAAATTCTATCACATTTGTTCAATTTACGTCGCTCCTATGTCAGATAGCGTATTGGAGTAAGCTGCATCTCAAAGCGCAAGACATGGCGAGTAAAATGCACTATTAAACTTCTAGGGTAGGGCAATCAGAGACCCGATTAGATCATTTTGTATTTTGGTTAATATAAGAATTCAGCGAAATTCTATTACATTTGTTTAATTTACGTCGCTCCTATTTCAGATAGCGTATTGGGCTAAGCGGCATCTCAAAGCGCATGAAATGGCGAGTAAAATGCACTATTATACTTCTAGTGTAGGGCAATCAGAAACCCGATTAGATCATTTTATATTATGCTTAATATAAGAATTCAGCGTAATTCTGTCACATTTGTTCAACTTACGTAGCTCCTATTTCAGATAGCGTACTGGGCTAGGCGGCAACTTAAAGCGCGTGGAATTTCGAGTAAAATGCACTATCAAACTTCTATGATAGGGCAATCAGAGACCCGATTAGATCATTTTATATTTTGGTTAATATAAGAATTCAGCGAAATTCTATCACATTTGTTCAATTTACGTCGCTCCTATTTCAGATAGCGTATTGGGCTAAGCGGCATCTCAAAGCGCATGAAATGGCGAGTAAAATGCACTATTAAACTTCAAGGGTAGGGCAAACAGAGACCCGATTAGATCATTTTATATTATGGTTAATTTAAGAATTCAGAAAAATTCAATCACATTTGTTCAATTTACGTCGTTCCTATTTCAGATAGCGTATTGGGCTATGCGACATCTCAAAGCGCATGAAATGACGAGTAAAATGCACTATTAAACTTCTAGGGTAGGGCAAACAGAGACCCGATTAGATCATTTTATATTACGGTTAATATAAGAATTCAGCGTAATTCTATCACATTTGTTCAAGTTACGTCGCTCCTATTACAGATAGCGTACTGGGCTAGGCGGAATCTCAAAGCGCGTGGAAGGGCGAGTAAAATGCACTACTAAACTTCTATGATCGGGCAATCAGAGACCCGATTACATCATTTCATATTTTGGTTAATATAAGAATTCAGCGAAATTCTCTCACATTTGTTCAATTTACGTCGCTGATATTTCAGATAGCGTATTGGGCTCAGCGGCATCTCAAAGCGCAAGAAATGTGGAGTAAAATGCACTATTAAACTTCTAGGGTAGGGCAAACAGAGACCCGATAAGATCATTTTATATTATGGTTAATTTAAGAATTCAGCGAAATTCTATCACATTTGTTCCATTTACGTCGCTCCTATTTCAGATAGCGTATTGGGCTAAGCGGCATCTTAAAGCGCGTGGAATGGCGCGTAAAATGCACTATTACACTTCTAGGGTAGGGCAAACAGAGACCCGATTAGATCATTTTATATTATGGTTAATTTAAGAATTCACCGAAATTCTATCACATTTGTTCAATTTACGTCGCTCCTATTTCAGATAGCGTATTGGGCTAAGCGGCATCTCAAAGCCCATGAAGTGGCGATTAAAATGCACTATTAAACTTCTAGGGTAAGGCAAACAGATACCCGATTAGATCATTTTATATTACGGTTAATATAAGAATTCAGCGTAATTCTATCACATTTGTTCAACTTACGTCGCTCCTATTTCAGATAGCGTACTGGGCTAGGCGGCATCTTAAAGCGCGTGGAAGGGCGAGTAAAATGCACTACTAAACTTCTAGGGTAGGGCAAACAGAGACCCGATTAGATCATTTTATATTACGGTTAATATAAGAATGCAGAGTAATTCTATCACATTTGCTCAACTTTCGTCGCTCCTATTTCAGATAGCGTACAGGGCTAGGCGGCATCTTAAAGCGCGTGGAAGGGCGAGTAAAATGCACTACTAAACTTCTAGGATAGGGCAAACAGAAATCCGATTAGATCATTTTATATTATGGTTAATTGAATAATTCAGCAAAATTCTATCACATTTGTTCAATTTACGTCGTTCCTATTTCAAATAGTGTACTGGGCTAGGCGGCATCTTAAAGCGCGTGGAAAGGCGAGTAAAATGTACTATTAAACTTCTATGATAGGGCAATCAGAGACCCGATTAGATCATTTTATATTTTGTTTAATATAAGATTTCAGGGAAATTCTGTCACATTTGTTCAATTTACGTCGCTCCTATTTCAGATAGCGTATTGGGCTAAGCGGCATCTCAAAGCGCATGAAATGGCGAGTATAATGCACTATTAAACTTCTAGAATAAGGCAAACAGAGACCCGATTAGATCATTTTATATTACTGTTAGTATAAGAATTCAGCGAAATTCTATCACATTTGTTCAACTTACGTCGCTCCTCTTTCAGATAGCGTACTGAGCTAGGCGGCATCTTAAAGCGCGTGGAATGGCGAGTAAAATGCACTATTAAACTTCTATGATACGGCTATCAGAGACCCGATTAGATCATTTTATATTGTGGTTAATATAAGAATTCAGTGAAATTCTAACACATTTGTTCAATTTACGTCGCTCCTATTTCAGATAGCGTACTGGGCTAAGCAGCATCTCAAAGTGCATGAAATGGCGAGTAAAATGCACTATTAAACTTCTAGGGTAGGGCAAACAGAGACCCGATTAGATCATTTTATATAATGGTTAATTTAAGAATTCAGCAAAATTCTATCACATTTTTTCCATTTACGTCGCTCCTATTTCTGATAGCGTACTGGGCTAGGCGGCATCTCAAAGCGCGTGGAATGGCGAGTAAAATGCACTATTAAACTTCTAGGGTAGGGCAAACAGAGACCCGATTAGATCATTTTATATTACGGATAATATAAGAATTCAGCGTAATTCTATCACATTTGTTCAACTTACGCCGCACCTGCTTGAGATAGCGTACTGGGCTAGGCGGCATCCTAAAGCGCGTGGAAGGGCGAGTAAAATGCACTATTAAACTTCTAGGCTAGGGCGAACAGAGACCCGATTAGATCATTATATATTTTGGTTAATTTAAGAATTCAACGAAATTCTATCACATTTGTTCAATTTACGTCGCTCCTATTTCAGATAGCGTATTGGGCTAAGCGGCACCTCAAAGCGCATGAAATGGCGAGTAAAATGCACTATTAAACTTCTAGGGTAAGGCAAACAGAGACCCGATTATATCATATTACATTATGGTTAATAAAAGAATTCAGCGAAATTCTATCACATTTGTTCAATTCAGGTCGCTCCTATTTCAGATAGCGTATTGGGCTAAGCGGCATCTCAAAGCGCATGAAATGGCGAGTAAAATGCACTATTAAACTTCTAGGGTAGGGCAAACAGAGACCCGATTAGATCATTTTGTATTATGGTTTATTTAAGAATTCAGCGAAATTCTATCACATTTGTTCAATTTACGTCGCTCCTATTTAAGATAGCGTACTGGGCTAAGCGGCATCTCAAAGCGCATGAAATGTCGAGTAAAATGCACTATTATACTTCTAGGGTACGGCAAACAGAGACCCGATTAGATCATTTTGTATTATGGTTAATTTAAGAATTCAGCAAAATTCTATCACATTTGTTCAATTTACGTCGCTCCTATTTCAGATAGCGTACTGGGCTAGGCGGCATATTAAAGCGTGCGGAATGGCGAGTAAAATGCACTTTTAAACTTCTATGATAGGGCAATCAGAGACCCGATTAGATCATTTTATATTTTGGTTTATATAAGAATTCAGCCAAATTCTATCACATTTGTTCAATTTACGTCGCTCCTATTTCAGATAGCGTATTGGGCTAAGCGGCATCTCAAAGCGCATGAAATGGCGAGTAAAATGCACTATTATACTTCTAGGCTAGGGCGAACAGAGACCCGATTAGATCATTTTATATTAAGGATAATATAAGAATTCAGGGAAATTCTATCACATTTGTTCAACTTACGCCGCACCTGCTTGAGATAGCGTACTGGGCTAGGCGGCATCTTAAAGCGCGTGGAAGGGCGAGTAAAATGCACTATTAAACTTCTAGGCTAGGGCGAACAGAGTCCCGATTAGATCATTGTATATTATGGTTAATTTAAGAATTCAACGAAATTCTATCACATTTGTTCAATTTACGTCGCTCCTATTTCAGATAGCGTATTGGGCTAAGCGGCACCTCAAAGCGCATGAAATGGCGAGTAAAATGCACTATTAAACTTCTAGGGTGAGGCAAACAGAGACCCGATTAGATCATATTACATTATGGTTAATAAAAGAATTCAGCGAAATTCTATCACATTTGTTAAATTTACGTCGCTCCAATTTCAGATAGTGTATTGGGCTAAGCGGCATCTGAAAGCGCATGAAATGACGAGTGAAATGCACTATTAAGCTTCTAGGGTAGGGCGAACAGTGACCCGATTAGATCATTTTATATTATAGTTAATTAAAGAATTCAGCGAAATTCTATCACATTTGTTCAATTTACGTCGCTCCTATTTCAGATAGCGTACTGGGCTAGGCGCCAGCATAAAGCGCGTGGAAGGGCGAGTAAAATGCACTATTAAACTTCTAGGGTAGGGCAAACAGAGACCCGATTAGATCATTTTATATTATGGTTAATTTAAGAATTCAGCGAAATAGTATCACATTCGTTCAATTTACGTCGCTCCTATTTCAGATAGCGTATTGGTAAAAGCGGCATCTCAAAGCGCATGAAATGACGAGTAAAATGCACTATTAAACTTCTAGGGTAGGACAAGCAGTGACCCGATTAGATCATTTTATATTACCGTTAATTTAAGAATTCAGCAAAATTCTATCACATTTGTTCAATTTACGTCGCTCCTATTTCAGATAGCGTACTGGGCTAGGCGGCATCTTAAAGCGCGTGGAATGGCGAGTAACATCCACTATTAAACTTCTAGGCTAGGGCGAACAGAGACCCGATTAGATCATTTTACATTATGGTTAATAAAAGAATTCAGCGAAATTCTATCACATTTGTTCAACTTACGTCGCTCCTATTTCAGATAGCGTATTGGGCAACGCGGCATCTCAAAGCGCATGAAATAACGATTAAAATGCACTATTAAACTTCTAGGGTAGGGCAAGCAGTGACCCGATTAGATCGTTTTATATTATGGTTAATTTAAGAATTCAGCAAAATTCTATCACATTTGTTCAACTTACGTCGCTCCTATTTCAGATAGCGTATTGGGCTAAGCGGCATCTCAAAGCGCATGAAATGGCGAGTATAATGCACTATTAAACTTCTAGAATAAGGCAAACAGAGACCCGATTAGATCATTTTATATTACGGTTAATATAAGAATTCAGCGAAATTCTATCACATTTGTTCAACTTACGTCGCTCCTCTTTCAGATAGCGTACTGAGCTAGGCGGCATCTTAAAGCGCGTGGAATGGCGAGTAAAATGCACTATTAAACTTCTATGATACGGCTATCAGAGACCCGATTAGATCATTTTATATTGTGGTTAATATAAGAATTCAGTGAAATTCTAACACATTTGTTCAATTTACGTCGCTCCTATTTCAGATAGCGTACTGGGCTAAGCAGCATCTCAAAGTGCATGAAATGGCGAGTAAAATGCACTATTAAACTTCTAGGGTAGGGCAAACAGAGACCCGATTAGATCATTTTATATAATGGTTAATTTAAGAATTCAGCAAAATTCTATCACATTTTTTCCATTTACGTCGCTCCTATTTCTGATAGCGTACTGGGCTAGGCGGCATCTCAAAGCGCGTGGAATGGCGAGTAAAATGCACTATTAAACTTCTAGGGTAGGGCAAACAGAGACCCGATTAGATCATTTTATATTACGGATAATATAAGAATTCAGCGTAATTCTATCACATTTGTTCAACTTACGCCGCACCTGCTTGAGATAGCGTACTGGGCTAGGCGGCATCCTAAAGCGCGTGGAAGGGCGAGTAAAATGCACTATTAAACTTCTAGGCTAGGGCGAACAGAGACCCGATTAGATCATTATATATTTTGGTTAATTTAAGAATTCAACGAAATTCTATCACATTTGTTCAATTTACGTCGCTCCTATTTCAGATAGCGTATTGGGCTAAGCGGCACCTCAAAGCGCATGAAATGGCGAGTAAAATGCACTATTAAACTTCTAGGGTAAGGCAAACAGAGACCCGATTATATCATATTACATTATGGTTAATAAAAGAATTCAGCGAAATTCTATCACATTTGTTCAATTCAGGTCGCTCCTATTTCAGATAGCGTATTGGGCTAAGCGGCATCTCAAAGCGCATGAAATGGCGAGTAAAATGCACTATTAAACTTCTAGGGTAGGGCAAACAGAGACCCGATTAGATCATTTTGTATTATGGTTAATTTAAGAATTCAGCGAAATTCTATCACATTTGTTCAATTTACGTCGCTCCTATTTCAGATAGCGTGTTGGGCTAAGCGGCATCTCAAAGCGCATGAAATGGCGAGTAAAATGCACTATTATACTTCTAGGCTAGGGCGAACAGAGACCCGATTAGATCATTTTATATTACGGATAATATAAGAATTCAGGGAAATTCTATCACATTTGTTCAACTTACGCCGCACCTGCTTGAGATAGCGTACTGGGCTAGGCGGCATCTTAAAGCGCGTGGAAGGGCGAGTAAAATGCACTATTAAACTTCTAGGCTAGGGCGAACAGAGTCCCGATTAGATCATTGTATATTATGGTTAATTTAAGAATTCAACGAAATTCTATCACATTTGTTCAATTTACGTCGCTCCTATTTCAGATAGCGTATTGGGCTAAGCGGCACCTCAAAGCGCATGAAATGGCGAGTAAAATGCACTATTAAACTTCTAGGGTGAGGCAAACAGAGACCCGATTAGATCATATTACATTATGGTTAATAAAAGAATTCAGCGAAATTCTATCTCATTTGTTAAATTTACGTCGCTCCAATTTCAGATAGTGTATTGGGCTAAGCGGCATCTGAAAGCGCATGAAATGACGAGTGAAATGCACTATTAAGCTTCTAGGGTAGGGCGAACAGAGACCCGATTAGATCATTTTATATTATAGTTAATTAAAGAATTCAGCGAAATTCTATCACATTTGTTCAATTTACGTCGCTCCTATTTCAGATAGCGTACTGGGCTAGGCGCCAGCATAAAGCGCGTGGAAGGGCGAGTAAAATGCACTATTAAACTTCTAGGGTAGGGCAAACAGAGACCCGATTAGATCATTTTATATTATGGTTAATTTAAGAATTCAGCGAAATAGTATCACATTCGTTCAATTTACGTCGCTCCTATTTCAGATAGCGTATTGGTAAAAGCGGCATCTCAAAGCGCATGAAATGACGAGTAAAATGCACTATTAAACTTCTAGGGTAGGACAAGCAGTGACCCGATTAGATCATTTTATATTACCGTTAATTTAAGAATTCAGCAAAATTCTATCACATTTGTTCAATTTACGTCGCTCCTATTTCAGATAGCGTACTGGGCTAGGCGGCATCTTAAAGCGCGTGGAATGGCGAGTAACATCCACTATTAAACTTCTAGGCTAGGGCGAACAGAGACCCGATTAGATCATTTTACATTATGGTTAATAAAAGAATTCAGCGAAATTCTATCACATTTGTTCAACTTACGTCGCTCCTATTTCAGATAGCGTATTGGGCAACGCGGCATCTCAAAGCGCATGAAATAACGAGTAAAATGCACTATTAAACTTCTAGGGTAGGGCAAGCAGTGACCCGATTAGATCGTTTTATATTATGGTTAATTTAAGAATTCAGCAAAATTCTATCACATTTGTTCAACTTACGTCGCTCCTATTTCAGATAGCGTATTGGGCTAAGCGGCATCTCAAAGCGCATGAAATGGCGAGTAAAATACACTATTAAACTTCTAGGGTAGGACAAGCAGTGACCCGATTAGATCATTTTATATTACCGTTAATTTAAGAATTCAGCAAAATTCTATCACATTTGTTCAATTTACGTCGCTCCTATTTCAGATAGCGTACTGGGCTAGGCGGCATCTTAAAGCGCGTGGAAGGGCGAGTAAAATGCACTATTAAACTTCTATGGTAAAGCAAAAAGAGACCCGATTAGATCATTTTATGTTACGGTTAATATAAGAATACAGCGTAATTCTATCACATTTGTTCAACCTACGTCGCTCCTATTTCAGATAGCGTACTGGGCTAGGCGGCATCATAAAGCGCGTGGAAGGGCGAGCAAAATGCACTACTAAACTTCTATGATAGGGCAATCAGAGACCCGATTAGACCATTTTATATTTTGTTTAATATAAGATTTCAGGGAAATTCTATCACATTTGTTCAATTTACGTCGCTCATATTTCAGATAGCGTATTGGGCTAAGCAGCATCTCAAAGCGCATGGAATGGCGAGTAAAATGCACTATTAAACTTCTAGGGTAGGGCAAACGGAGACCCGATTAGATCATTTTGTATTATGGTTAATTTAAGAATTCAGCGAAATTCTATCACATTTGTTCAATTTACGTCGCTCCTATTTAAGATAGTGTACTGGGCTAGGCGGCATCTCAAGGCGCATGAAATGATGAGTGAAATGCAACATTAAACTTCTAGGGTAGGGCGAACAGAGACCCGATTAGATCATTTTACATTAAGGTTAATATAAGAATTCAGCAAAATTCTATCACATCCGTTCAATTTACGTCGCTCCTGTTTCAGATAGCGTATTGGGCAAAGCGGCATCTCAAAGCGCATGAAATGACGAGTAAAATGCACTATTAAACTTCTAGGGTAGGACAAGCAGTGACCCGATTAGACCATTTTATATTATGGTTAATTTAAGAATTCAGCAAAATTCTATCACATTTGTTCAATTTACGTCGCTCGTATTTCAGATAGCGTACTGGGCTAGGCCTCAGCTTAAAGCGCGTGGAAGGGCGAGCAAAATGCACTACTAAACTTCTATGATAGGGCAATCAGAGACCCGATTAGACCATTTTATATTTTGTTTAATATAAGATTTCAGGGAAATTCTATCACATTTGTTCAATTTACGTCGCTCATATTTCAGATAGCGTATTGGGCTAAGCAGCATCTCAAAGCGCATGAAATGGCGAGTAAAATGCACTATTAAACTTCTAGGGTAGGGCAAACAGAGACCCGATTAGATCATTTTATATAATGGTTAATTTAAGAATTCAGCAAAATTCTATCACATTTTTTCCATTTACGTCGCTCCTATTTCTGATAGCGTACTGGGCTAGGCGGCATCTCAAAGCGCGTGGAATGGCGAGTAAAATGCACTATTAAACTTCTAGGGTAGGGCAAACAGAGACCCGATTAGATCATTTTATATTACGGATAATATAAGAATTCAGCGTAATTCTATCACATTTGTTCAACTTACGCCGCACCTGCTTGAGATAGCGTACTGGGCTAGGCGGCATCCTAAAGCGCGTGGAAGGGCGAGTAAAATGCACTATTAAACTTCTAGGCTAGGGCGAACAGAGACCCCGATTAGATCATTATATATTTTGGTTAATTTAAGAATTCAACGAAATTCTATCACATTTGTTCAATTTACGTCGCTCCTATTTCAGATAGCGTACTGGGCTAAGCGGCATCTCAAAGCGCATGAAATGGCGAGTAAAATGCACTATTAAACTTCTAGGGTAAGGCAAACAGAGACCCGATTATATCATATTACATTATGGTTAATAAAAGAATTCAGCGAAATTCTATCACATTTGTTCAATTTAGGTCGCTCCTATTTCAGATAGCGTATTGGGCTAAGCGGCATCTCAAAGCGCATGAAATGGCGAGTAAAATGCACTATTAAACTTCTAGGGTAGGGCAAACAGAGACCCGATTAGATCATTTTGTATTATGGTTAATTTAAGAATTCAGCGAAATTCTATCACATTTGTTCAATTTACGTCGCTCCTATTTCAGATAGCGTGTTGGGCTAAGCGGCATCTCAAAGCGCATGAAATGGCGAGTAAAATGCACTATTATACTTCTAGGCTAGGGCGAACAGAGACCCGATTAGATCATTTTATATTACGGATAATATAAGAATTCAGGGAAATTCTATCACATTTGTTCAACTTACGCCGCACCTGCTTGAGATAGCGTACTGGGCTAGGCGGCATCTTAAAGCGCGTGGAAGGGCGAGTAAAATGCACTATTAAACTTCTAGGCTAGGGCGAACAGAGTCCCGATTAGATCATTGTATATTATGGTTAATTTAAGAATTCAACGAAATTCTATCACATTTGTTCAATTTACGTCGCTCCTATTTCAGATAGCGTATTGGGCTAAGCGGCACCTCAAAGCGCATGAAATGGCGAGTAAAATGCACTATTAAACTTCTAGGGTGAGGCAAACAGAGACCCGATTAGATCATATTACATTATGGTTAATAAAAGAATTCAGCGAAATTCTATCTCATTTGTTAAATTTACGTCGCTCCAATTTCAGATAGTGTATTGGGCTAAGCGGCATCTGAAAGCGCATGAAATGACGAGTGAAATGCACTATTAAGCTTCTAGGGTAGGGCGAACAGAGACCCGATTAGATCATTTTATATTATAGTTAATTAAAGAATTCAGCGAAATTCTATCACATTTGTTCAATTTACGTCGCTCCTATTTCAGATAGCGTACTGGGCTAGGCGTCAGCATAAAGCGCGTGGAAGGGCGAGTAAAATGCACTATTAAACTTCTAGGGTAGGGCAAACAGAGACCCGATTAGATCATTTTATATTATGGTTAATTTAAGAATTCAGCGAAATAGTATCACATTCGTTCAATTTACGTCGCTCCTATTTCAGATAGCGTATTGGTAAAAGCGGCATCTCAAAGCGCATGAAATGACGAGTAAAATGCACTATTAAACTTCTAGGGTAGGACAAGCAGTGACCCGATTAGATCATTTTATATTACCGTTAATTTAAGAATTCAGCAAAATTCTATCACATTTGTTCAATTTACGTCGCTCCTATTTCAGATAGCGTACTGGGCTAGGCGGCATCTTAAAGCGCGTGGAATGGCGAGTAACATCCACTATTAAACTTCTAGGCTAGGGCGAACAGAGACCCGATTAGATCATTTTACATTATGGTTAATAAAAGAATTCAGCGAAATTCTATCACATTTGTTCAACTTACGTCGCTCCTATTTCAGATAGCGTATTGGGCAACGCGGCATCTCAAAGCGCATGAAATAACGAGTAAAATGCACTATTAAACTTCTAGGGTAGGGCAAGCAGTGACCCGATTAGATCGTTTTATATTATGGTTAATTTAAGAATTCAGCAAAATTCTATCACATTTGTTCAACTTACGTCGCTCCTATTTCAGATAGCGTATTGGGCTAAGCGGCATCTCAAAGCGCATGAAATGGCGAGTAAAATACACTATTAAACTTCTAGGGTAGGACAAGCAGTGACCCGATTAGATCATTTTATATTACCGTTAATTTAAGAATTCAGCAAAATTCTATCACATTTGTTCAATTTACGTCGCTCCTATTACAGATAGTGTACTGGGCTAGGCGGCATCTTAAAGCGCGTGGAAGGGCGAGTAAAATGCACTATTAAACTTCTATGATAGGGCAAAAAGAGACCCGATTAGATCATTTTATGTTACGGTTAATATAAGAATACAGCGTAATTCTATCACATTTGTTCAACCTACGTCGCTCCTATTTCAGATAGCGTACTGGGCTAGGCGGCATCATAAAGCGCGTGGAAGGGCGAGCAAAATGCACTACTAAACTTCTATGATAGGGCAATCAGAGACCCGATTAGACCATTTTATATTTTGTTTAATATAAGATTTCAGGGAAATTCTATCACATTTGTTCAATTTACGTCGCTCATATTTCAGATAGCGTATTGGGCTAAGCAGCATCTCAAAGCGCATGGAATGGCGAGTAAAATGCACTATTAAACTTCTAGGGTAGGGCAAACGGAGACCCGATTAGATCATTTTGTATTATGGTTAATTTAAGAATTCAGCGAAATTCTATCACATTTGTTCAATTTACGTCGCTCCTATTTAAGATAGTGTACTGGGCTAGGCGGCATCTCAAGGCGCATGAAATGATGAGTGAAATGCAACATTAAACTTCTAGGGTAGGGCGAACAGAGACCCGATTAGATCATTTTACATTAAGGTTAATATAAGAATTCAGCAAAATTCTATCACATTTGTTCAATTTACGTCGCTCATATTTCAGATAGCGTACTGTGCTAAACGGCCTCTCAAAGCGCATGAAATGGCGAGTAAAATGCACTATTATACTTCTAGGGTAGGGCAAACAGAGACCCGATTAGATCATTTTATATTACCGTCAATTTAGGAATTCAGCAAAATTCTATCACATTTGTTCAATTTACGTCGCTCCTATTTCAGATAGCGTACTGGGCGAGGCGGCATCTTAAAGCGCGTGGAATGGCGAGTAAAACGCACTATTGAACTTCTATAATAGGGCAATCAGAGACCCGATTAAATCATTTTATAATTTGGGTTAATATAAGAATTCAGCGAAATTCTGTCACATTTATTCAATTTACGTCGCTCCTATTTCAGATAGCTTATAGGGCTAAGCGGCATCTCAAAGCGCATGAAATGACGAGTGAAATGCACTATTAAACTTCTAAGGTAGGTCGAACAGAGACCCGATTAGATCATTTTACATTAAGGATAATATAAGAATTCAGGGAAATTCTATCACATTTGTTCAATTTACGTCGCTCCTATTTCAGATAGCGTATTGGGCTAAGCGGCATCTCAAAGCGCATGAAATTACGAGTGAAATGCACTATTAAACTTCTAGGGTAGGACAAACAGAGACCCGATTAGATCATTTTATATTACGGTTAATATAAGAATTAAGCGTAATTCTATCACATTTGTTCAATTTACGTCACTCCTATTTCAGATAGCCTACTGGGCTAGCCGCCATCTTAAAGCGCGTGTAATAGCGAGTAAAATGCACTATTAGCCTTCTATGATAGGGCAATCAGAGACCCGATTAGATCATTTTATATTTTGGTTAATATAAGAATTCAGCGAAATCCTATCACATTTGTTCAATTTACGTCGCTCCTATTTCAGATAGCGAATTGGGCCAAGCGGCATCTCAAAGCGCATGGAATGGCGAATAAAACGCACTATTAAACTTCTAGGGTAGGGCAAACAGAGAACCGATTAGATCATTTTATATTATGGTTAATTTAAGAATTCAGCAAAATTCTATCACATTTGTTCAATTTACCGTCGGTCCTATTTAAGATAGCGTATTGGGCTAAGCAGCATCTCAAAGCGCACGGAATGTCGAATAAAATGCACTATTAATCTTCTAGGCTAGGGCGAACAGAGACCCGATTAGATCATTTTACATTATGGTTAATAAAGAATTCAGCGAAATTCTATCACATTTGTTCACCTTACGTCGCTCCTATTTCAGATAGAGTATTGGGCTAAGCGGCATCTCAATGCGCATGAAATGGCGAGTAAAACGCACTATTAAACTTCTAGGGTAGGGTAAACTGAGACCCGATTAGATCATTTTATATTATGGTTAATTTAAGAATTCAGCAAAATTCAATCACATTTGTTCAATTTACGTCGCTCCCATTTCAGATAGCGTACTGGGCTAGGCGGCATCTTAAAGCGCCCGGAATGTCGAGTAAAATGCACTATTAAACTTCTATGATAGGGCAATCAGAGACCCGATTAGATCATTTTATATTTTGGTTAATATAAGAATTCAGCGAAATTCTATCACATTTGTTCAATTTATATCGCTCCTATTTCAGATAGCGTATTGGGCTAAGCGGCATCTCAAAGCGCATGAAATAAGGAGTAAAATGCACTATTAAAGTTCTAGGGTAGGGCAAACAGAGACCCGACTAGATCATTTTATATTATGGTTAATTTAAGAATTCAGCGAAATACTATCACATTCGTTCAATTTACGTCGCTCCTATTTCAGATAGCGTATTGGGCTAAGTGGCATCTCAAAGCGCATGAAATGAGGAGTAAAATGCACTATTAAAGTTCTAGGGTAGGGCAAACAGAGACCCGACTAGATCATTTTATATTATGGTTAATTTAAGAATTCAGCGAAATACTATCACATCCGTTCAATTTACGTCGCTCCTGTTTCAGATAGCGTATTGGGCAAAGCGGCATCTCAAAGCGCATGAAATGACGAGTAAAATGCACTATTAAACTTCTAGGGTAGGACAAGCAGTGACCCGATTAGACCATTTTATATTATGGTTAATTTAAGAATTCAGCAAAATTCTATCACATTTGTTCAATTTACGTCGCTCGTATTTCAGATAGCGTACTGGGCTAGGCCTCAGCTTAAAGCGCGTGGAATGGCGAGTAAAATGCACTATTAAACTTCTATGATAGGGCAATCCGAGACCCGATTAGATCATTTTATATTTTGGTTAATATAAGAATTCATCGAAATTCTATCACATTTGTTCAATTTACGTCGCTCACGTTTCATATAGCGTATTAGGCTAAGCGGCATCTCAAAGCGCATGAAATGGCGAGTAAAATGCACTATTAAACTTCTAGGGTAGGGCAAACAGAGACCCGATTAGATCATTTTATATTATGGTTAATTTAATCATTCAGCAAAATTCTATCACTTTTGTTCAATTTACGTCGTTCGTATTTCAGATAGCGTACTGGGCTAGGCGGCA
>CAKAJE020001981.1:0-27549 GCA_916610135.2 Macropis europaea
TCGTTCCTATTTCAGATAGCGTATTGGGCTAAGCGGCATCTCAAAGCGCATGAAATGGCGAGTAAAATGCACGATTAAATTTCTAGGCTAGGGCGAACAGAGACCCGATTACATCATTTTACATTTTGTTTAATATAAGATTTCAGGGAAATTCTATCACATTTGTTCAATTTACGTCGCTCCTATTTCAGATAGCTTATTCGGCAAAGCGGTATCTCAAAGCGCATGAAATGATGAGTGAAATGTACTGTTAAACTTCTATGATAGGGCAATCAGAGACCCGACTAGATCATTTTATATTATGGTTAATTTAAGAATTCAGCGTAATTCTATCACATTTGTTCAAGTTACGTCGCTCCTATTTCAGATAGCGTACTGGGCTATGCGGCATCTTAAAGCGCGTGGAATGGCGAGTAAAATGCACTATTAAACTTCTATGATAGGGCAATCAGAGACCCGATAAGATCAATTTATATTTTGGTTAATATAAGAATTCATGGAAATTCTATCACATTTTTCAATTTACGTTGCTCCTATTTCAGATAGCGTGTTGGGCTAAGCGGCATCTCAAAGCGCATGAAATGACGATTGAAATGCACTATTAGACTTCTAGGGTAGGGCGAACAGAGAACCGATTAGATCATTTTACATTAAGGTTAATATAAGAATTCAGGGAAATTCTATCACATTTGTTCAATTTACGTCGTTCCTATTTCTGATAGCGTATTGGGCTAAGCGGCATCTCAAAGCGCATGAAATGGCGAGTAAAATGCACGATTAAACTTCTAGGCTAGGGCGAACAGAGACCCGATTAGATCATTTTACATTTTGTTTAATATAAGATTTCAGGGAAATTCTATCACATTTGTTCAATTTACGTCGCTCCTATTTCAGATAGCTTATTGGGCAAAGCGGCATCTCAAAGCGCATGAAATGGCGAGTAAAATGCACTATTAAACTTCTAGGGTAGGGCAAACAGAGACCCGATTAGATCATTTTATGTTATCGTTAATTTAAGTATTCAGCAAAATTCTATCACATTTGTTCAATTTACGTTGCTCCTATTTGAGATAGCGCACTGGGCTAGGCGGCAACTTTAAGCGCGTGGAATGGCGAGTAAAATGCACTATTAAACTTCTATGATAGGGCAATCAGTGACCCGATTAGATAATTTTATATTATAGTTAATTTAAGAATTCAGCGAAATTCTATCACATTTGTTCAATTTACGTCGCTTCTATTTCTGATAGCGTATTGGGCTAAGCGGCATCTCAAAGCGTATGAAATGGCGAATAAAGTGCACTATTATGGTTCTTGGGTAGGGCAAACAGAGACCCGAGTAGATCACTTTATATTATGATTAATTTAAGAAGTCAGCAAAATTCTATCACATTTGTTCAATTTACGTCGCTCCTATTTCAGATAGCGTATTGGGCTAAGCGGCATATCAAAGCACATGAAATGGCGAGTAAATGCACTATTAAACTTCTAGGGTAGGGCAAACAGAGACCCGATTATATCATTTTATATTATGGTTAATTTAAGTATTCAGCAAAATTCTATCTCATTTGTTCAATTTACGTCGTTCCTATTTCAGATAGCTTATTGGGCTAAGCGGCATCTCAAAGCGCATGAAATGACGAGTGAAATGCAATACTAAACATCTAGGATAAGGCAAACAGAGACCCGATTAGATCATTTTATATTTTGTTTAATATAAGATTTCAGGGAAATTCTATCACATTTGTTCAATTTACGTCGCTTCTATTTCTGATAGCGTATTGGGCTAAGCGGCATCTCAAAGCGCATGAAATGCCGAATAAAGTGCACTATTAAAGTTCTATGGTAGGGCAAACAGAGACCCGAGTAGATCACTTTATATTATGATTAATTTAAGAATTCAGCGTAATTCTATCACATTTGTTCAACTTACGTCGCTCCTATTTCAGATAGCGTATTGGGCTAAGCGGCATATCAAAGCACATGAAATGTCGAGTGAAATGCACTATTAGAGTTCTATGGTAGGGCGAACAGAGACCCGATTAGATCATTTTACATTAAGGTTAATATAAGAATTCAGGGAAATTCTATCACATTTTTCAATTTACGTGACTCCTATTTCAGATAGCGTATTGTGCTATGCGGCTTCTCAAAGCGCATGAAATGGCGAGTAAATGCACTATTAAACTTCTAGGGTAGGGCAAACAGAGACCCGATTATATCATTTTATATTATGGTTAATTTAAGAATTCAGCAAAATTCTATCTCATTTGTTCAATTTACGTCGTTCCTATTTCAGATAGCTTATTGGGCTAAGCGGCATCTCAAAGCGCATGAAATGACGAGTGAAATGCAATACTAAACATCTAGGATAAGGCAAACAGAGACCCGATTAGATCATTTTATATTTTGTTTAATATAAGATTTCAGGGAAATTCTATCACATTTGTTCAATTTACGTCGCTTCTATTTCTGATAGCGTATTGGGCTAAGCGGCATCTCAAAGCGCATGAAATGGCGAATAAAGTGCACTATTAAAGTTCTATGGTAGGGCAAACAGAGACCCGAGTAGATCACTTTATATTATGATTAATTTAAGAATTCAGCGTAATTCTATCACATTTGTTCAACTTACGTCGCTCCTATTTCAGATAGCGTATTGGGCTAACAGGCATCTCAAAGCGCATGAAATGGCAAATAAAATGCGCTATTAAACTTCTAGGCTAGGGCGAACAGAGACCCGATTAGATCATTTTACATTATGGTTCATAAAAGAATTCAGCGAAATTCTATCACATTTGTTCAACTTACGTCGCTCCTATTTCAGATAGCGTATTGGGCTAAGCGGCCTCTCAAAGCGCATGAAATGGCGAGTAAAATGCACTGTTAAACTTCTAGGGTAGGACAAACAGAGACCCGATTACATCATTTTATATTATGGTTAATTTAAGAATTCAGCGAAATTCTATCACATTTGTTCAATTTACGTCGTTCCTATTTCAGATAGCGTATTGGGCTAAGCGGCATCTCAAAGCGCATGGAATGACGAGTGAAAGGCACTATTAAACTTCTAGGGTAGGGCGAACAGAGAACCGATTAGATCATTTTACATTAAGGTTAATATAAGAATTCAGGGAAATTCTATCACATTTGTTCAATTTACGTCGTTCCTATTTCAGATAGCGTATTGGGCTAAGCGGCATCTCAAAGCGCATGAAATGGCGAATAAAGTGCACTATTAAAGTTCTATGGTAGGGCAAACAGAGACCCGAGTAGATCACTTTATATTATGATTAATTTAAGAATTCAGCGTAATTCTATCACATTTGTTCAACTTACGTCGCTCCTATTTCAGATAGCGTATTGGGCTAACAGGCATCTCAAAGCGCATGAAATGGCAAATAAAATGCGCTATTAAACTTCTAGGCTAGGGCGAACAGAGACCCGATTAGATCATTTTACATTATGGTTCATAAAAGAATTCAGCGAAATTCTATCACATTTGTTCAAGTTACGTCGCTCCTATTTCAGATAGCGTATTGGGCTAAGCGGCCTCTCAAAGCGCATGAAATGGCGAGTAAGATGCGCTATTAAGCTTCTAGGATAAGGCAAACAGAGACCCGATTAGGTCATTTTATATTACGGTTAATAAATAGGAATGCAGCGTAATTCTATCACATTTGTTCAACTTAAGTCGCTCCTATTTCAGATAGCGGACTGGGCTAGGCGGCATCTCAAAGCGCATGAAATGACGAGTAAAATGCACTATTAAACTTCTAGGGTAGGACAAACAGAGACCCGATTACATCATTTTACATTATGGTTAATTTAAGAATTCAGCCAAATTCTATCACATTTGTTCAATTTACGTCGCTCCTATTTCAGATAGCGTACTGCGCTAGGCGGCATTTCAAAGCGCATGAAATGGCGAGTAAAATGCACTATTAAACTTCTAGGGTAGGGCAATCAGAGACCCGATTAGATGATTTTATATTATGGTTAATTTAAGAATTCAGCAAAATTCTATCACATTTGTTCAATTTACGTCGCTCCTATTTCAGATAGCATACTGGGCTAGGCGGCATCTTAAAGCGCGTGGAATGGCGAGTAAAATGCACTATTAATCCTCTATGATAGGGCAATCAGAGACCCGATTAGATCATTTTATATTTTGGTTAATATAAGAATTCAGCGTAATTCTATCGCATTTGTTCAATTTACGTCGCTCCTATATCAGATAGCATATTGGGCTAAGCGGCATCTCAAAGCGCATGAAATGGCGAGTAATATGCACTATTAAACTTCTAGGGTAAGGCAAACAGAGACCCGATTAGATCATTTTATATTACGGTTAATATAAGAATTCAGCGAAATTCTATCACATTTGTTGAATTTACGTCGCTCCTATTGCAGATAGCGTACTGGGCTAGGCGGCAACTTAAAGCGCGTGGAATGGCGAGTAAAATGCACTATTAAACTTCTATGATAGGGCAATCAGAGACCCGATTAGATCATTTTATATTTTGGTTAATATAAGAATTCAGCGAAATTCTATCACATTTGTTCAATTTACGTCGCTCCTATTTCAGATAGCGTATTGGGCTAAGCGGCATCGTAAAGCGCGCGGAATGGCGAGTAAAATGCACTATTAAACTTCTAGGGTAGGGCAAACAGAGACCCGATTAGATCATTTTATATTATGGTTAATTTATCAATTCAGCGAAATTCTATCACATTTGTTCAATTTACGTCGCTCCTATTTCAGATAGCTAATTGGGCTAAGCGGCATCGCAAAGCGCATTAATTGACGAGTAAAATGCACTATTAAACTTCTAGGATAAGGCAAACAGAGACCCGATTAGATCATTTTATATTACCGTTAATATAAGTATTCAGCGTAATTCTGTGACATTTGTTCAACTTACGTAGCTCCTATTTCAGATAGCGTACTGGGCTAGGCGGCAACTTAAAGCGCGTGGAACGGCGAGTAAAATGCACTATTAAGCTTCTATGATAGGGCAATCAGAGACCCGCTTAGATCATTTTATATTTTGGTTAATATAAGAATTCAGCGAAATTCTATCACATTTGTTCAATTTACGTCGCTCCTATTTCAGATTGCGTATTGGGCTAAGCGGCATCTCAAAGCGCATGAAATGACGAGTGAAAGGCACTATTAAACTTCTAGGGTAGGGCGAACAGAGAACCGATTAGATCATTTTACATTAAGGTTAATATAAGAATTCAGGGAAATTCTATCACGTTTGTTCAATTTACGTCGCTACTATTTCAGATAGCGTATTGGGCTAAGCGGCATCTCAAAGCGCATGAAATGGCGACTAAAATTCACTGTTAAACTTCTAGGGTAGGGCAAACAGAGACCCGATTAGATCATTTCATGTTATGGTTTATTTAAGAATTCAGAAAAATTCTATCACATTTGTTCAATTTACGTCGCTCCTATTTCAGATAGCTTATTGGGCTAAGCGGCATCTCAAAGCGCATTAAATGACGAGTGAAATGCACTATTGAACTTCTGGGATAAGGCAAACAGAGACCCGATCAGATCATTTTATATTACGGTTAATATAAGAATTCAGCGTAATTCTATCACATTTGTTCAATTTACGTCGCTGATATTTCAGATAGCGTATTGGGCTAAGCGGCATCTCAAAGCGCAAGAAATGGCGAGTAAAATGCACTATTAAACTTCTAGGGTATGGCAAACAGAGACCCGATAAGATCATTTTATATTATGGTTAATTTAAGAATTCAGCGAAACTCTATCACATTTGTTCAATTTATGTCGCTCCTATTTCAGATGGCGTATTGGGCTAAGCGGCATCTCAATGCGCATGAAATGGCGAGTAAAATGCACTATTAAACTTCTAGGATAAGGCAAACGGAGACACGATTAGATCATTTTATATTACGGTTAATATAAGAATTCAGCGTAATTCTATCACATTTGTTCAACTTACGTCGCTCCTATTTCAGATAGCATACTGGGCTAGGCGGCATCGCAAAGCGCATGAATTGACGAGTAAAATGCACTATTAAACTTCTAGGATAAGGCAAACGGAGACCCGATTAGATCATTTTATATTTTGGTTAATATAAGAATTCAGCGTAATTCTATCGCATTTGTTCAATTTACGTCGCTCCTATATCAGATAGCATATTGGGCTAAGCGGCATCTCAAAACGCATGAAATGGCGAGTAATATGCACTATTAAACTTCTAGGGTAAGGCAAACAGAGACCCGATTAGATCATTTTATATTACGGATAATATAAGAATTCAGCGAAATTCTATCACATTTGTTCAATTTACGTCGCTCCTATTTCAGATAGCGTACTGGGCTAGGCGGAAACTTAAAGCGCGTGGAATGGCGAGTAACATGCACTATTAAACTTCTATGATAGGGCAATCAGAGACCCGATTAGATCATTTCATATTTTGGTTAATATAAGAATTCAGCGAAATTCTATCACATTTGTTCAATTTACGTCGCTCCTATTTCAGATAGCTTATTGGGCTAAGCGGCATCTCAAGGCGCATGAAATGCCGAGTGAAATGCACTATTAAACTTCTAGGGTAGGGCGAACAAAGACACGATTAGATCATTTTACATTAAGGTTAATATAAGAATTCAGCGAAATTCTATCACATTTGTTCAATTTACATCGCTCCTATTTCAGATAGCGACTTGTGCTAAGCGTCATCTCAAAGCGCAAGAAATGGCGAGTAAAATGCACTATTAAACTTCTAGGATAAGGCAAACAGAAACCCGATTAGATCATTTTATATTACGGTTAATATAAGAATTCAGCGTAATTCTGTGACATTTGTTCAACTTACGTAGCTCCTATTTCGGATAGCGTGCTGGGCTAGGCGGCAACTTAAAGCGCGTGGAATGGCGAGTAAAATGCACTATTAAACTTCTATGATAGGGCAATCAGAGTTCCGGATAGATCATTTTATATTTTGTTTACTATAACATTTCAGGGAAATTCTATCACATTTGTTCAATTTACGTCGCTCCTATTTCAGATAGCGTATTGGGCTAAGCGGCATCTCAGAGCACAGGAAATGGCGAGTAAAATGCACTATTAAGCTTCTAGGGTTGGGCACATAGGGACCCGATTAGATCATTTTATATTATGGTTAATTTAAGAATTCAGCGAAATCCTATCACATTTGTTCATTTTACGTCGCTCCTATTTCAGATAGCGTATTGGGATAAGCGGCATCTCAAGGCGCATGAAATGGCGAGTAAAATGCACTACTAAACTTCTAGGGTAGGGCAATCAGAGACCCGATTAGATCATTTTATATTATGGTTAATTTAAGAATTCAGCAAAATTCTATCACATTTGTTCAATTTACGTCGCTCCTATAGCAGATAGCGTATTGGGCTAAGCGGCATCTTAAAGCGCATGGAATGGCGAGTAAAATTCACTATTAAACTTCTATGATAGGGCAATCAGAGACCCGATTAGATCATTTCATATTTTGGTTAATATTAGAATTCAGCGTAATTCTATCACATTTGTTCAATTTACGTCGCTGATATTTCAGATAGCGTATTGGGCTAAGCGGCATCTCAAAGCGCAATAAATGGCGAGTAAAATGCACTATTAAACTTCTAGGGTATGGCAAACAGAGACCCGATAAGATCATTTTATATTATGGTTAATTTAAGAATTCAGCGAAACTCTATCACATTTGTTCAATTTATGTCGCTCCTATTTCAGATGGCGTATTGGGCTAAGCGGCATCTCAATGCGCATGAAATGGCGAGTAAAATGCACTATTAAACTTCTAGGATAAGGCAAACAGAGACCCGATTTGATCATTTTATATTACGGTTAATATAAGAATTCAGCGTAATTCTATCACATTTGTTCAACTTACGTCGCTCCTATTTCAGATAGCGTACTGGGCTAGGCGGCATCGCAAAGCGCATGAATTGACGAGTAAAATGCACTATTAATCTTCTAGGATAAGGCAAACGGAGACCCGATTAGATCATTTTATATTTTGGTTAATATAAGAATTCAGCGTAATTCTATCACATTTGTTCAATTTACGTCGCTCCTATATCAGATAGCATATTGGGCTAAGCGGCATCTCAAAACGCATGAAATGGCGAGTAATATGCACTATTAAACTTCTAGGGTAAGGCAAACAGAGACCCGATTAGATCATTTTATATTACGGATAATATAAGAATTCAGCGAAATTCTATCACATTTGTTCAATTTACGTCGCTCCTATTTCAGATAGCGTACTGGGCTAGACGGCATCTTAAAGCGCGTGGAAGGTCGAGTAAAATGCACTACTAAACTTCTATGATAGGGCAATCAGAGACCCGATTAGATCATTTTATATTAAGGTTAATATAAGGACTCACGGAAATTCTATCACATTTGTTCAATTTACGTCGTTCCTATTTCAGATAGCGTACTGGGCTAGGCGGCATCTTAAAACGCGTGGAATGGCGAGTGAAATGCACTATTAAACTTCTATGATAGGGCAATCAGAGACCCGATTAGATCATTTTATATTTTGGTTAATACAAGGATTCAGCGAAATTCTATCACATTTGTTCAATTTACGTCGCTCCTATTTCATATAGCTAATTGGGCTATGCGGCATCTCAAAGCGCATGCAATTACGAGTGAAATGCACTATTGAACTTCTAGGGTAGGGCGAACAGAGACCCGAATAGATCATTTTACATTAAGGGTAATATAAGAATTCAGCGAAATTCTATCACATTTGTTCAATTTACGTCTTTGGCATTTCAGATAGCGTACTGGGCTAAGCGGCATCTCAAAGCGCATGAAATGGCGAGTATAATGCACTATTAGACTTCTAGGATAAGGCAAACAGAGACCCGATTAGATCATTTTATATTACGGTTAATATAAGAATGCAGCGTAATTCTCTCACATTTGTTCAACTTATATCGCTCCAATTTCAGATAGCGTATTAGGCTAAGCGGCATCTCAAAGCGCATGAAATGACGAGTAAAATGCACTATTAAAGTTCTAGGGTAGGGCAAGCAGAGACCCGATTAGATCATTTTATATTATGGTTAATTTAAGAATTCAGCAAAATTCTATCACATTCGTTCAATTTAGGTCGCTCCTATTTCAGATAGCGTATTGGGCTAGGCGGCATCTTAAAGCGCGTGGAATGGCGAGTAGAATGCACTATTAACCTTTTATGATAGGGCGATCAGAGACCCGACTAAATCATTTTATATTTTGTTTAATATAAGATTTCAGGGAAATTCTATCACATTTGTTCAATTTACGTCGCTCCTATTTCAGATAGCGTATTCGGCTAAGCGGCATCTCAAAGCGCATGCAATGGCGAATAAAATGCACTATCAAACTTCTAGGCTAGGGCGAGCAGAGACCCGATTAGATCATTTTACATTATGGTTAATAAAAGAATTCAGCGAAATTCTATCACATTTGTTCAATTTACGTCGCTCCTATTTCAGATAGCGTACTGGGCTAGGCGGCATATTAAAGCGCGTGGAATGGCGAGTAAAATGCACTATTTAACTTCTATGATAGGGCAATCAGAGACCCGATTAGATCATTTTATATTATGGTTAATTTAAGAATTCTGCAAAATCCTATCACATTTGTTCAATTTACGTCGTTCCTATTTCAGATAGCGTACTGGGCTAGGCGGCATCTTAAAGCGCGTGGAATGGCGAGTGAAATGCACTATTAAACTTCTATGATAGGGCAATCAGAGACCCGATTAGATCATTTTATATTTTGGTTAATACAAGAATTCAGCGAAATTCTATCACATTTGTTCAATTTACGTCGCTCCTATTTCATATAGCTAATTGGTCTATGCGGCATCTCAAGGCGCATGCAATTACGAGTGAAATGCACTCTTAAACTTCTAGGGTAGGGCGAACAGAGACCCGATTAGATCATTTTACATTAAGGGTAATATAAGAATTCAGCGAAATTCTATCACATTTGTTCAATTTACGTCTTTGATATTTCAGATAGCGTATTGGGCTAAGCGGCATCTGAAAGCGCATGAAATGGCGAGTAAAACGCACTATTAAACTTCTAGGGTAGGGCGAACAGAGACCCGATTAGATCAGTTTATATTATGGTTAATTTAAGAATTCAGCAAAATTCTATCACATTTGTTCAATTTACGTCGTTCCTATTTCAGATAGCGTACTGGGCTAGGCGGCATCTTAAAGCGCGTGGATTGGCGAGTGAAATGCACTATTAAACTTCTATGATAAGGCAATCAGAGACCCGATTAGATCATTTTATATTTTGGTTAATACAAGAATTCAGCGAAATTCTATCACATTTGTTCAATTTACGTCGCTCCTATTTCAGATAGCTAATTGGGCTATGCGGCATCTCAAAGCGCATGCAATTACGAGTGAAATGCACTATTAAACTTCTAGGGTAGGGCGAACAGAGACCCGATTAGATCATTTTACATTAAGGTTAATATAAGAATTCAGGGAAATTCTATCACATTTGTTCAATTTACGTCGCTCCTATTCAGATGGCTTATTGGGCTTAGCGGCATCTCAAAGCGCATGAAATGACGAGTGAAATGCACTATTAAACTTCTAGGGTAGGGCAAACAGAGACCCGATTAGATCATTTTACATTATGGTTAATAAAAGAATTCAACGAAATTCTATCACATTTGTTCAACTTACGTCGCTCCTATTTCAGATAGCGTATTGGGCTAAGCGGCATCTCAAAGCGTATGAAATGGCGAATAAAGTGCACTATTAAAGTTCTAGGGTAGGGCAAACAGAGACCCGAGTAGATCACTTTATATTATGGTTAATTTAAGAAGTCAGCAAAATTCTATCACATTTATTCAATTTACGTCGCTCCTATTTCAGATAGCGTATTGGGCTAAGCGGCATCTCAAAGCACATGAAATGTCGAGTGAAATACACTATTAGACTTCTATGGTAGGGCGAACAGAGACCCGATTAGATCATTTTACATTAAGGTTAATATAAGAATTCAGGGATATTCTATCACATTTTTCAATTTACGTGACTCGTATTTCAGATAGCGTATTGTGCTATGCGGCTTCTCAAAGCGCATGAAATGGCGAGTAAAATGCACTATTAAACTTCTAGGGTAGGGCAAACAGAGACCCGATTATATCATTTTATATTATGGTTAATTCAAGAATTCAGCAAAATTCTATCACATTTGTTCAATTTACGTCGTTCCTATTTCAGATAGCGTATTGGGCTAAGCGGCATCTCAAAGCGCATGGAATGACGAGTGAAAGGCACTATTAAACTTCTAGGGTAGGGCGAACAGAGAACCGATTAGATCATTTTACATTAAGGTTAATATAAGAATTCAGGGAAATTCTATCACATTTGTTCAGTTTACGTCGTTCCTATTTCAGATAGCGTATTGGGCTAAGCGGCATCTCAAAGCGCACGAAATTGCGAGTAAAATGCACGATTAAACTTCTAGGCTAGGGCGAACATAGACCCGATTAGATCATTTTACATTTTGTTTAATATAAGATTTCAGGGAAATTCTATCACATTTGTTCAATTTACGTCGCTCCTATTTCAGATAGCTTATTGGGCAAAGCGGCATCTCAAAGCGCATGGAATTACGAGTGAAGTGCACTCTTAAACTTCTAGGGTAGGCCGAACAGAGACCCGATTAGATCATTTTACATTAAGGGTAATATAAGAATACAGCGAAATTCTATCACATTTGTTCAATTTACGTCTTTGATATTTCAGATAGCGTATTGGGCTAAGCGGCATCTGAAAGCGCATGAAATGGCGAGTAATACGCACTATTAAACTTCTAGGGTAGGGCAAACAGAGACCCGATTAGATCAGTTTATATTATGGTTAATTTAAGAAGTCAGCAAAATTCTATCACATTTGTTCAATTTACGTCGCTCCTATTTCAGATAGCGTATTGGACTAAGCGGCATCTCAAAGCACATGAAATGTCGAGTGAAATGCACTATTAGACTTCTATGGTAGGGCGAACAGAGACCCGATTAAATCATTTTACATTAAGGTTAATATAAGAATTCAGGGAAATTCTATCACATTTTTCAACTTACGTGACTCCTATTTCAGATAGCGTATTGTGCTATGCGGCTTCTCAAAGCGCATGAAATGGCGAGTAAAATGCACTATTAAACTTCCAGGGTAGGGCAAACAGAGTCCCGATTATATCATTTTATATTATGGTTAATTTAAGAATTCAGCAAAATTCTATCACATTTGTTCAATTTACGTCGTTCCTATTTCAGATAGCGTATTGGGCAAAGCGGCATCTCAAAGCGCATGGAATGACGAGTGAAAGGCACTATTAAACTTCTAGGGTAGGGCGAACAGAGAACCGATTAGATCATTTTACATTAAGGTTAATATAAGAATTCAGGGAAATTCTATCACATTTGTTCAGTTTACGTCGTTCCTATTTCAGATAGCGTATTGGGCTAAGCGGCATCTCAAAGCGCATGAAATGGCGAGTAAAATGCACGATTAAATTTCTAGGCTAGGGCGAACAGAGACCCGATTACATCATTTTACATTTTGTTTAATATAAGATTTCAGGGAAATTCTATCACATTTGTTCAATTTACGTCGCTCCTATTTCAGATAGCTTATTCGGCAAAGCGGCATCTCAAAGCGCATGAAATGATGAGTGAAATGTACTGTTAAACTTCTATGATAGGGCAATCAGAGACCCGACTAGATCATTTTATATTATGGTTAATTTAAGAATTCAGCGTAATTCTATCACATTTGTTCAAGTTACGTCGCTCCTATTTCAGATAGCGTACTGGGCTATGCGGCATCTTAAAGCGCGTGGAATGGCGAGTAAAATGCACTATTAAACTTCTATGATAGGGCAATCAGAGACCCGATAAGATCAATTTATATTTTGGTTAATATAAGAATTCATGGAAATTCTATCACATTTTTCAATTTACGTTGCTCCTATTTCAGATAGCGTGTTGGGCTAAGCGGCATCTCAAAGCGCATGAAATGACGATTGAAATGCACTATTAGACTTCTAGGGTAGGGCGAACAGAGAACCGATTAGATCATTTTACATTAAGGTTAATATAAGAATTCAGGCAAATTCTATCACATTTGTTCAATTTACGTCGCTCCTATTTCAGATAGCGTACTGCGCTAGGCGGAATCTTAAAGCGCGTGGATTGGCGAGTAAAATGCACTATTAAACTTCTGGGGTAGGGCAATCAGAGACCCGATTAGATGATTTTATATTATGGTTAATTTAAGAATTCAGCAAAATTCTATCACATTTGTTCAATTTACGTCGCTCCTATTTCAGATAGCATACTGTGCTAGGCGGCATCTTAAAGCGCATGGAATGGCGAGTAAAATGCACTATTAATCCTCTATGATAGGGCAATCAGAGACCCGATTAGATCATTTTATATTTTGGTTAATATAAGAATTCAGCGTAATTCTATCGCATTTGTTCAATTTACGTCGCTCCTATATCAGATAGCATATTGGGCTAAGCGGCATCTCAAAGCGCATGAAATGGCGAGTAATATGCACTATTAAACTTCTAGGGTAAGGCAAACAGAGACCCGATTAGATCATTTTATATTACGGTTAATATAAGAATTCAGCGAAATTCTATCACATTTGTTGAATTTACGTCGCTCCTATTTCAGATAGCGTACTGGGCTAGGCGGCAACTTAAAGCGCGTGGAATGGCGAGTAAAATGCACTATTAAACTTCTATGATAGGGCAATCAGAGACCCGATTAGATCATTTTATATTTTGGTTAATATAAGAATTCAGCGAAATTCTATCACATTTGTTCAATTTACGTCGCTCCTATTTCAGATAGCGTATTGAGCTAAGCGGCAACTTAAAGCGCGTGGAATGGCGAGTAAAATGCACTATTAAACTTCTAGGGTAGGGCAAACAGAGACTCGATTAGATCATTTTATATTATGGTTAATTTATCAATTCAGCGAAATTCTATCACGTTTGTTCAATTTACGTCGCACCTATTTCAGATAGCTAATTGGGCTAAGCGGCATCGCAAAGCGCATTAATTGACGAGTAAAATGCACTATTAAACTTCTAGGATAAGGCAAACAGAGACCCGATTAGATCATTTTATATTACCGTTAATATAAGTATTCAGCGTAATTCTGTGACATTTGTTCAACTTACGTAGCTCCTATTTCAGATAGCGTACTGGGCTAGGCGGCAACTTCAAGCGCGTGGAACGGCGAGTAAAATGCACTATTAAGCTTCTATGATAGGGCAAGCAGAGACCCGCTTAGATCATTTTATATTTTGGTTAATATAAGAATTCAGCGAAATTCTATCACATTTGTTCAATTTACGTCGCTCCTATTTCAGATTGCGTATTGGGCTAAGCGGCATCTCAAAGCGCATGAAATGACGAGTGAAAGGCACTATTAAACTTCTAGGGTAGGGCGAACAGAGAACCGATTAGATCATTTTACATTAAGGTTAATATAAGAATTCAGGGAAATTCTATCACGTTTGTTCAATTTACGTCGCTACTATTTCAGATAGCGTATTGGGCTAAGCGGCATCTCAAAGCGCATGAAATGGCGACTAAAATTCACTGTTAAACTTCTAGGGTAGGGCAAACAGAGACCCGATTAGATCATTTCATATTATGGTTTATTTAAGAATTCAGAAAAATTCTATCACATTTGTTCAATTTACGTCGCTCCTATTTCAGATAGCTTATTGGGCTAAGCGGCATCTCAAAGCGCATTAAATGACGAGTGAAATGCACTATTGAACTTCTGGGATAAGGCAAACAGAGACCCGATCAGATCATTTTATATTACGGTTAATATAAGAATTCAGCGTAATTCTATCACATTTGTTCAATTTACGTCGCTGATATTTCAGATAGCGTATTGGGCTAAGCGGCATCTCAAAGCGCAATAAATGGCGAGTAAAATGCACTATTAAACTTCTAGGGTATGGCAAACAGAGACCCGATAAGATCATTTTATATTATGGTTAATTTAAGAATTCAGCGAAACTCTATCACATTTGTTCAATTTATGTCGCTCCTATTTCAGATGGCGTATTGGGCTAAGCGGCATCTCAATGCGCATGAAATGGCGAGTAAAATGCACTATTAAACTTCTAGGATAAGGCAAACGGAGACACGATTAGATCATTTTATATTACGGTTAATATAAGAATGCAGCGTAATTCTATCACATTTGTTCAACTTTCGTCGCTTCTATTTCAGATAGCCTACAGGGCTAGGCGGCTTCTTAAAGCGCGTGGAATGGCGAGTAAAATGCACTACTAAACTTCTATGATAGGGCAATCAGAGACCCGATTAGATCATTTTACATTATGGTTAATAAAAGAATTAAGCGAAATTCTATCACATTTGTTCAGTTTACGTCGTTCCTATTTCAGATAGCGTATTGGGCTAAGCGGCATCTCAAAGCGCATGAAATGGCGAGTAAAATGCACGATTAAACTTCTAGGCTAGGGCGAACAGAGACCCGATTAAATCATTTTACATTTTGTTTAATATAAGATTTCAGGGAAATTCTATCACATTTGTTCAATTTACGTCGCTCCTATTTCAGATAGCTTATTGGGCAAAGCGGCATCTCAAAGCGCATGAAATGATGAGTGAAATGCACTGTTAAGCTTCTATGATAGGGCAATCAGAGACCCGACTAAATCATTTTATATTATGGTTAATTTAAGAATTCAGCGAAACTCTATCACATTTGTTCAACTTACGTCGCTCCTATTTCAGATAGCGTATTGGGCTAAGCGGCAGCTCAAAGCGCATGAAATGGCGAGTAAAATGCACTATTAAACTTCTATGCTAGGGCAATCAGAGACCCGATTAGATCATTTTATATTACGGTTAATATAAGAATGCAGCGTAATTCTCTCACATTTGTTCAACTTATATCGCTCCAATTTCAGATAGCGTATTAGGCTAAGCGGCATCTCAAAGCGCATGAAATGACGAGTAAAATGCACTATTAAAGTTCTAGGGTAGGGCAAGCAGAGACCCGATTAGATCATTTTATATTATGGTTAATTTAAGAATTCAGCAAAATTCTATCACATTCGTTCAATTTAGGTCGCTCCTATTTCAGATAGCGTATTGGGCTAGGCGGCATCTTAAAGCGCGTGGAATGGCGAGTAGAATGCACTATTAACCTTTTATGATAGGGCGATCAGAGACCCGACTAAATCATTTTATATTTTGTTTAATATAAGATTTCAGGGAAATTCTATCACATTTGTTCAATTTACGTCGCTCCTATTTCAGATAGCGTATTCGGCTAAGCGGCATCTCAAAGCGCATGCAATGGCGAATAAAATGCACTATTAAACTTCTAGGCTAGGGCGAGCAGAGACCCGATTAGATCATTTTACATTATGGTTAATAAAAGAATTCAGCGAAATTCTATCACATTTGTTCAATTTACGTCGCTCCTATTTCAGATAGCGTACTGGGCTAGGCGGCATATTAAAGCGCGTGGAATGGCGAGTAAAATGCACTATTTAACTTCTATGATAGGGCAATCAGAGACCCGATTAGATCATTTTATATTATGGTTAATTTAAGAATTCTGCAAAATCCTATCACATTTGTTCAATTTACGTCGTTCCTATTTCAGATAGCGTACTGGGCTAGGCGGCATCTTAAAGCGCGTGGAATGGCGAGTGAAATGCACTATTAAACTTCTATGATAGGGCAATCAGAGACCCGATTAGATCATTTTATATTTTGGTTAATACAAGAATTCAGCGAAATTCTATCACATTTGTTCAATTTACGTCGCTCCTATTTCATATAGCTAATTGGTCTATGCGGCATCTCAAGGCGCATGCAATTACGAGTGAAATGCACTCTTAAACTTCTAGGGTAGGGCGAACAGAGACCCGATTAGATCATTTTACATTAAGGGTAATATAAGAATTCAGCGAAATTCTATCACATTTGTTCAATTTACGTCTTTGATATTTCAGATACCGTATTGGGCTAAGCGGCATCTGAAAGCGCATGAAATGGCGAGTAAAATGCACTATTAAACTTCTAGGGTAGGGCAAACAGAGACCCGATTAGATCATTTTACATTATGGTTAATAAAAGAATTCAACGAAATTCTATCACATTTGTTCAACTTACGTCGCTCCTATTTCAGATACCGTATTGGGCTAAGCGGCATCTCAAAGCGCATGAAATGGCGAGTAAAATGCACTGTTAAATTTCTAGGGTAGGGCAACCAGAGACCCGATTAGATCATTTTATATTATGGTTAATTTCAGAATCCTGCAAAATCCTATCACATTTGTTCAATTTACGTCGTTCCTATTTCAGATAGCGTACTGGGCTAGGCGGCATCCGAAAGCGCGTGGAATGGCGAGTGAAATGCACTATTAAACTTCTATGATAGGGCAATCAGAGACCCGATTAGATCATTTTATATTTTGGTTAATACAAGAATTCAGCGAAAGTCTATCACATTTGTTCAATTTACGTCGCTCCTATTTCATATAGCTAATTGGGCTATGCGGCATCTCAAAGCGCATGCAATTACGAGTGAAATGCACTCTTAAACTTCTGGGGTAGGCCGAACAGAGACCCGATTAGATCATTTTACATTAATGTTAATATAAGAATTCAGCGAAATTCTATCACATTTGTTCAATTTACGTCGCTCCTATTCAGATGGCTTATTGGGCTTAGCGGCATCTCAAAGCGCATGAAATGACGAGTGAAATGCACTATTAAACTTCTAGAGTAGGGCAAACAGAGGCCCGATTAGATCATTTTACATTATGGTTAATAAAAGAATTCAACGAAATTCTATCACATTTGTTCAACTTACGTCGCTCCTATTTCAGATAGCGTATTGGGCTAAGCGGCATCTCAAAGCGTATGAAATGGCGAATAAAGTGCACTATTAAAGTTCTAGGGTAGGGCAAACAGAGACCCGAGTAGATCACTTTATATTATGGTTAATTTAAGAAGTCAGCAAAATTCTATCACATTTGTTCAATTTACGTCGCTCCTATTTCAGATAGCGTATTGGACTAAGCGGCATCTCAAAGCACATGAAATGTCGAGTGAAATGCACTATTAGACTTCTATGGTAGGGCGAACAGAGACCCGATTAAATCATTTTACATTAAGGTTAATATAAGAATTCAGGGAAATTCTATCACATTTTTCAACTTACGTGACTCCTATTTCAGATAGCGTATTGTGCTATGCGGCTTCTCAAAGCGCATGAAATGGCGAGTAAAATGCACTATTAAACTTCCAGGGTAGGGCAAACAGAGTCCCGATTATATCATTTTATATTATGGTTAATTTAAGAATTCAGCAAAATTCTATCACATTTGTTCAATTTACGTCGTTCCTATTTCAGATAGCGTATTGGGCAAAGCGGCATCTCAAAGCGCATGGAATGACGAGTGAAAGGCACTATTAAACTTCTAGGGTAGGGCGAACAGAGAACCGATTAGATCATTTTACATTAAGGTTAATATAAGAATTCAGGGAAATTCTATCACATTTGTTCAGTTTACGTCGTTCCTATTTCAGATAGCGTATTGGGCTAAGCGGCATCTCAAAGCGCATGAAATGGCGAGTAAAATGCACGATTAAATTTCTAGGCTAGGGCGAACAGAGACCCGATTACATCATTTTACATTTTGTTTAATATAAGATTTCAGGGAAATTCTATCACATTTGTTCAATTTACGTCGCTCCTATTTCAGATAGCTTATTCGGCAAAGCGGTATCTCAAAGCGCATGAAATGATGAGTGAAATGTACTGTTAAACTTCTATGATAGGGCAATCAGAGACCCGACTAGATCATTTTATATTATGGTTAATTTAAGAATTCAGCGTAATTCTATCACATTTGTTCAAGTTACGTCGCTCCTATTTCAGATAGCGTACTGGGCTAGGCGGCATCTTAAAGCGCGTGGAATGGCGAGTAAAATGCACTATTAAACTTCTATGATAGGGCAATCAGAGACCCGATAAGATCAATTTATATTTTGGTTAATATAAGAATTCATGGAAATTCTATCACATTTTTCAATTTACGTTGCTCCTATTTCAGATAGCGTGTTGGGCTAAGCGGCATCTCAAAGCGCATGAAATGACGATTGAAATGCACTATTAGACTTCTAGGGTAGGGCGAACAGAGAACCGATTAGATCATTTTACATTAAGGTTAATATAAGAATTCAGGGAAATTCTATCACATTTGTTCAATTTACGTCGTTCCTATTTCTGATAGCGTATTGGGCTAAGCGGCATCTCAAAGCGCATGAAATGGCGAGTAAAATGCACGATTAAACTTCTAGGCTAGGGCGAACAGAGACCCGATTAGATCATTTTACATTTTGTTTAATATAAGATTTCAGGGAAATTCTATCACATTTGTTCAATTTACGTCGCTCCTATTTCAGATAGCTTATTGGGCAAAGCGGCATCTCAAAGCGCATGAAATGGCGAGTAAAATGCACTATTAAACTTCTAGGGTAGGGCAAACAGAGACCCGATTAGATCATTTTATGTTATCGTTAATTTAAGTATTCAGCAAAATTCTATCACATTTGTTCAATTTACGTTGCTCCTATTTGAGATAGCGCACTGGGCTAGGCGGCAACTTTAAGCGCGTGGAATGGCGAGTAAAATGCACTATTAAACTTCTATGATAGGGCAATCAGTGACCCGATTAGATAATTTTATATTATAGTTAATTTAAGAATTCAGCGAAATTCTATCACATTTGTTCAATTTACGTCGCTTCTATTTCTGATAGCGTATTGGGCTAAGCGGCATCTCAAAGCGTATGAAATGGCGAATAAAGTGCACTATTATGGTTCTTGGGTAGGGCAAACAGAGACCCGAGTAGATCACTTTATATTATGATTAATTTAAGAAGTCAGCAAAATTCTATCACATTTGTTCAATTTACGTCGCTCCTATTTCAGATAGCGTATTGGGCTAAGCGGCATATCAAAGCACATGAAATGGCGAGTAAATGCACTATTAAACTTCTAGGGTAGGGCAAACAGAGACCCGATTATATCATTTTATATTATGGTTAATTTAAGTATTCAGCAAAATTCTATCTCATTTGTTCAATTTACGTCGTTCCTATTTCAGATAGCTTATTGGGCTAAGCGGCATCTCAAAGCGCATGAAATGACGAGTGAAATGCAATACTAAACATCTAGGATAAGGCAAACAGAGACCCGATTAGATCATTTTATATTTTGTTTAATATAAGATTTCAGGGAAATTCTATCACATTTGTTCAATTTACGTCGCTTCTATTTCTGATAGCGTATTGGGCTAAGCGGCATCTCAAAGCGCATGAAATGCCGAATAAAGTGCACTATTAAAGTTCTATGGTAGGGCAAACAGAGACCCGAGTAGATCACTTTATATTATGATTAATTTAAGAATTCAGCGTAATTCTATCACATTTGTTCAACTTACGTCGCTCCTATTTCAGATAGCGTATTGGGCTAAGCGGCATATCAAAGCACATGAAATGTCGAGTGAAATGCACTATTAGAGTTCTATGGTAGGGCGAACAGAGACCCGATTAGATCATTTTACATTAAGGTTAATATAAGAATTCAGGGAAATTCTATCACATTTTTCAATTTACGTGACTCCTATTTCAGATAGCGTATTGTGCTATGCGGCTTCTCAAAGCGCATGAAATGGCGAGTAAATGCACTATTAAACTTCTAGGGTAGGGCAAACAGAGACCCGATTATATCATTTTATATTATGGTTAATTTAAGAATTCAGCAAAATTCTATCTCATTTGTTCAATTTACGTCGTTCCTATTTCAGATAGCTTATTGGGCTAAGCGGCATCTCAAAGCGCATGAAATGACGAGTGAAATGCAATACTAAACATCTAGGATAAGGCAAACAGAGACCCGATTAGATCATTTTATATTTTGTTTAATATAAGATTTCAGGGAAATTCTATCACATTTGTTCAATTTACGTCGCTTCTATTTCTGATAGCGTATTGGGCTAAGCGGCATCTCAAAGCGCATGAAATGCCGAATAAAGTGCACTATTAAAGTTCTATGGTAGGGCAAACAGAGACCCGAGTAGATCACTTTATATTATGATTAATTTAAGAATTCAGCGTAATTCTATCACATTTGTTCAACTTACGTCGCTCCTATTTCAGATAGCGTATTGGGCTAACAGGCATCTCAAAGCGCATGAAATGGCAAATAAAATGCGCTATTAAACTTCTAGGCTAGGGCGAACAGAGACCCGATTAGATCATTTTACATTATGGTTCATAAAAGAATTCAGCGAAATTCTATCACATTTGTTCAACTTACGTCGCTCCTATTTCAGATAGCGTATTGGGCTAAGCGGCCTCTCAAAGCGCATGAAATGGCGAGTAAAATGCACTGTTAAACTTCTAGGGTAGGACAAACAGAGACCCGATTACATCATTTTATATTATGGTTAATTTAAGAATTCAGCGAAATTCTATCACATTTGTTCAATTTACGTCGTTCCTATTTCAGATAGCGTATTGGGCTAAGCGGCATCTCAAAGCGCATGGAATGACGAGTGAAAGGCACTATTAAACTTCTAGGGTAGGGCGAACAGAGAACCGATTAGATCATTTTACATTAAGGTTAATATAAGAATTCAGGGAAATTCTATCACATTTGTTCAATTTACGTCGTTCCTATTTCAGATAGCGTATTGGGCTAAGCGGCATCTCAAAGCGCATGAAATGGCGAATAAAGTGCACTATTAAAGTTCTATGGTAGGGCAAACAGAGACCCGAGTAGATCACTTTATATTATGATTAATTTAAGAATTCAGCGTAATTCTATCACATTTGTTCAACTTACGTCGCTCCTATTTCAGATAGCGTATTGGGCTAACAGGCATCTCAAAGCGCATGAAATGGCAAATAAAATGCGCTATTAAACTTCTAGGCTAGGGCGAACAGAGACCCGATTAGATCATTTTACATTATGGTTCATAAAAGAATTCAGCGAAATTCTATCACATTTGTTCAAGTTACGTCGCTCCTATTTCAGATAGCGTATTGGGCTAAGCGGCCTCTCAAAGCGCATGAAATGGCGAGTAAGATGCGCTATTAAGCTTCTAGGATAAGGCAAACAGAGACCCGATTAGGTCATTTTATATTACGGTTAATAAATAGGAATGCAGCGTAATTCTATCACATTTGTTCAACTTAAGTCGCTCCTATTTGAGATAGCGGACTGGGCTAGGCGGCATCTCAAAGCGCATGAAATGACGAGTAAAATGCACTATTAAACTTCTAGGGTAGGACAAACAGAGACCCGATTACATCATTTTACATTATGGTTAATTTAAGAATTCAGCCAAATTCTATCACATTTGTTCAATTTACGTCGCTCCTATTTCAGATAGCGTACTGGGCTAGGCGGCATTTCAAAGCGCATGAAATGGCGAGTAAAATGCACTATTAAACTTCTAGGGTAGGGCAATCAGAGACCCGATTAGATGATTTTATATTATGGTTAATTTAAGAATTCAGCAAAATTCTATCACATTTGTTCAATTTACGTCGCTCCTATTTCAGATAGCATACTGGGCTAGGCGGCATCTTAAAGCGCGTGGAATGGCGAGTAAAATGCACTATTAATCCTCTATGATAGGGCAATCAGAGACCCGATTAGATCATTTTATATTTTGGTTAATATAAGAATTCAGCGTAATTCTATCGCATTTGTTCAATTTACGTCGCTCCTATATCAGATAGCATATTGGGCTAAGCGGCATCTCAAAGCGCATGAAATGGCGAGTAATATGCACTATTAAACTTCTAGGGTAAGGCAAACAGAGACCCGATTAGATCATTTTATATTACGGTTAATATAAGAATTCAGCGAAATTCTATCACATTTGTTGAATTTACGTCGCTCCTATTGCAGATAGCGTACTGGGCTAGGCGGCAACTTAAAGCGCGTGGAATGGCGAGTAAAATGCACTATTAAACTTCTATGATAGGGCAATCAGAGACCCGATTAGATCATTTTATATTTTGGTTAATATAAGAATTCAGCGAAATTCTATCACATTTGTTCAATTTACGTCGCTCCTATTTCAGATAGCGTATTGGGCTAAGCGGCATCGTAAAGCGCGCGGAATGGCGAGTAAAATGCACTATTAAACTTCTAGGGTAGGGCAAACAGAGACCCGATTAGATCATTTTATATTATGGTTAATTTATCAATTCAGCGAAATTCTATCACATTTGTTCAATTTACGTCGCTCCTATTTCAGATAGCTAATTGGGCTAAGCGGCATCGCAAAGCGCATTAATTGACGAGTAAAATGCACTATTAAACTTCTAGGATAAGGCAAACAGAGACCCGATTAGATCATTTTATATTACCGTTAATATAAGTATTCAGCGTAATTCTGTGACATTTGTTCAACTTACGTAGCTCCTATTTCAGATAGCGTACTGGGCTAGGCGGCAACTTAAAGCGCGTGGAACGGCGAGTAAAATGCACTATTAAGCTTCTATGATAGGGCAATCAGAGACCCGCTTAGATCATTTTATATTTTGGTTAATATAAGAATTCAGCGAAATTCTATCACATTTGTTCAATTTACGTCGCTCCTATTTCAGATTGCGTATTGGGCTAAGCGGCATCTCAAAGCGCATGAAATGACGAGTGAAAGGCACTATTAAACTTCTAGGGTAGGGCGAACAGAGAACCGATTAGATCATTTTACATTAAGGTTAATATAAGAATTCAGGGAAATTCTATCACGTTTGTTCAATTTACGTCGCTACTATTTCAGATAGCGTATTGGGCTAAGCGGCATCTCAAAGCGCATGAAATGGCGACTAAAATTCACTGTTAAACTTCTAGGGTAGGGCAAACAGAGACCCGATTAGATCATTTCATGTTATGGTTTATTTAAGAATTCAGAAAAATTCTATCACATTTGTTCAATTTACGTCGCTCCTATTTCAGATAGCTTATTGGGCTAAGCGGCATCTCAAAGCGCATTAAATGACGAGTGAAATGCACTATTGAACTTCTGGGATAAGGCAAACAGAGACCCGATCAGATCATTTTATATTACGGTTAATATAAGAATTCAGCGTAATTCTATCACATTTGTTCAATTTACGTCGCTGATATTTCAGATAGCGTATTGGGCTAAGCGGCATCTCAAAGCGCAATAAATGGCGAGTAAAATGCACTATTAAACTTCTAGGGTATGGCAAACAGAGACCCGATAAGATCATTTTATATTATGGTTAATTTAAGAATTCAGCGAAACTCTATCACATTTGTTCAATTTATGTCGCTCCTATTTCAGATGGCGTATTGGGCTAAGCGGCATCTCAATGCGCATGAAATGGCGAGTAAAATGCACTATTAAACTTCTAGGATAAGGCAAACGGAGACACGATTAGATCATTTTATATTACGGTTAATATAAGAATTCAGCGTAATTCTATCACATTTGTTCAACTTACGTCGCTCCTATTTCAGATAGCATACTGGGCTAGGCGGCATCGCAAAGCGCATGAATTGACGAGTAAAATGCACTATTAATCTTCTAGGATAAGGCAAACGGAGACCCGATTAGATCATTTTATATTTTGGTTAATATAAGAATTCAGCGTAATTCTATCACATTTGTTCAATTTACGTCGCTCCTATATCAGATAGCATATTGGGCTAAGCGGCATCTCAAAACGCATGAAATGGCGAGTAATATGCACTATTAAACTTCTAGGGTAAGGCAAACAGAGACCCGATTAGATCATTTTATATTACGGATAATATAAGAATTCAGCGAAATTCTATCACATTTGTTCAATTTACGTCGCTCCTATTTCAGATAGCGTACTGGGCTAGGCGGAAACTTAAAGCGCGTGGAATGGCGAGTAACATGCACTATTAAACTTCTATGATAGGGCAATCAGAGACCCGATTAGATCATTTCATATTTTGGTTAATATAAGAATTCAGCGAAATTCTATCACATTTGTTCAATTTACGTCGCTCCTATTTCAGATAGCTTATTGGGCTAAGCGGCATCTCAAGGCGCATGAAATGCCGAGTGAAATGCACTATTAAACTTCTAGGGTAGGGCGAACAAAGACACGATTAGATCATTTTACATTAAGGTTAATATAAGAATTCAGCGAAATTCTATCACATTTGTTCAATTTACATCGCTCCTATTTCAGATAGCGACTTGTGCTAAGCGTCATCTCAAAGCGCAAGAAATGGCGAGTAAAATGCACTATTAAACTTCTAGGATAAGGCAAACAGAAACCCGATTAGATCATTTTATATTACGGTTAATATAAGAATTCAGCGTAATTCTGTGACATTTGTTCAACTTACGTAGCTCCTATTTCGGATAGCGTGCTGGGCTAGGCGGCAACTTAAAGCGCGTGGAATGGCGAGTAAAATGCACTATTAAACTTCTATGATAGGGCAATCAGAGTTCCGGATAGATCATTTTATATTTTGTTTACTATAACATTTCAGGGAAATTCTATCACATTTGTTCAATTTACGTCGCTCCTATTTCAGATAGCGTATTGGGCTAAGCGGCATCTCAGAGCACAGGAAATGGCGAGTAAAATGCACTATTAAGCTTCTAGGGTTGGGCACATAGGGACCCGATTAGATCATTTTATATTATGGTTAATTTAAGAATTCAGCGAAATCCTATCACATTTGTTCATTTTACGTCGCTCCTATTTCAGATAGCGTATTGGGATAAGCGGCATCTCAAGGCGCATGAAATGGCGAGTAAAATGCACTACTAAACTTCTAGGGTAGGGCAATCAGAGACCCGATTAGATCATTTTATATTATGGTTAATTTAAGAATTCAGCAAAATTCTATCACATTTGTTCAATTTACGTCGCTCCTATAGCAGATAGCGTATTGGGCTAAGCGGCATCTTAAAGCGCATGGAATGGCGAGTAAAATTCACTATTAAACTTCTATGATAGGGCAATCAGAGACCCGATTAGATCATTTCATATTTTGGTTAATATTAGAATTCAGCGTAATTCTATCACATTTGTTCAATTTACGTCGCTGATATTTCAGATAGCGTATTGGGCTAAGCGGCATCTCAAAGCGCAATAAATGGCGAGTAAAATGCACTATTAAACTTCTAGGGTATGGCAAACAGAGACCCGATAAGATCATTTTATATTATGGTTAATTTAAGAATTCAGCGAAACTCTATCACATTTGTTCAATTTATGTCGCTCCTATTTCAGATGGCGTATTGGGCTAAGCGGCATCTCAATGCGCATGAAATGGCGAGTAAAATGCACTATTAAACTTCTAGGATAAGGCAAACGGAGACACGATTAGATCATTTTATATTACGGTTAATATAAGAATTCAGCGTAATTCTATCACATTTGTTCAACTTACGTCGCTCCTATTTCAGATAGCATACTGGGCTAGGCGGCATCGCAAAGCGCATGAATTGACGAGTAAAATGCACTATTAAACTTCTAGGATAAGGCAAACGGAGACCCGATTAGATCATTTTATATTTTGGTTAATATAAGAATTCAGCGTAATTCTATCACATTTGTTCAATTTACGTCGCTCCTATATCAGATAGCATATTGGGCTAAGCGGCATCTCAAAACGCATGAAATGGCGAGTAATATGCACTATTAAACTTCTAGGGTAAGGCAAACAGAGACCCGATTAGATCATTTTATATTATGGTTAATATAAGAATTCAGCGAAATTCTATCACATTTGTTCAATTTACGTCGCTCCTATTTCAGATAGCGTACTGGGCTAGACGGCATCTTAAAGCGCGTGGAAGGTCGAGTAAAATGCACTACTAAACTTCTATGATAGGGCAATCAGAGACCCGATTAGATCATTTTATATTAAGGTTAATATAAGAATTCACGGAAATTCTATCACATTTGTTCAATTTACGTCGTTCCTATTTCAGATAGCGTACTGGGCTAGGCGGCATCTTAAAACGCGTGGAATGGCGAGTGAAATGCACTATTAAACTTCTATGATAGGGCAATCAGAGACCCGATTAGATCATTTTATATTTTGGTTAATACAAGGATTCAGCGAAATTCTATCACATTTGTTCAATTTACGTCGCTCCTATTTCATATAGCTAATTGGGCTATGCGGCATCTCAAAGCGCATGCAATTACGAGTGAAATGCACTATTAAACTTCTAGGATAAGGCAAACAGAGACCCGATTAGATCATTTTATATTACGGTTAATATAAGAATTCAGCGTAATTCTGTGACATTTGTTCAACTTACGTAGCTCCTATTTCGGATAGCGTGCTGGGCTAGGCGGCAACTTAAAGCGCGTGGAATGGCGAGTAAAATGCACTATTAAACTTCTATGATAGGGCAATCAGAGT
>CAKAJE020001982.1:0-75263 GCA_916610135.2 Macropis europaea
TGAAATAGGAGCGACGCAAATTGAACAAATGTGATAGAATCTCGCTGAATACTTATATTAACCTTAATGTAAAATGATCTAATCGGGTCTCTGTTCGCCCTACCCTAGAAGTTTAATAGTGCATTTCAGTCGTCATTTCATGCGCTTTGAGATGCCGCCTAGCCCAATACGCTATTTGAAATAGGAGCGACGTAAATTGAACAAATGTGATAGAATTTCGCTGAACTCTTATATTAACCAAAGTTTAAAATGATCTAATCGGGTCTCTGATTGCCCTATCATAGAAGGTTAATAGTGCATTTTACTCGCCATTCCACGCTCTTTAAGATGCCGCCTAGCCCAGTACGCTGTCTGAAGTGGAAGCGACGTAAATTGAACAAGTGTGATAGAATCTCGCTGAATACTTATATTAACCTTAATGTAAAATGATCTAATCGGGTCTCTGTTCGCCCTACCCTAGAAGTTTAATAGTGCATTTCACTCGCCATTTCATGCGCTTTGAGATGACGCTTAACCCAATACGCTATCTGAAATAGGAGCGACGTAAGTTGAACAAATGTGACAGAATTACGCTGCATTCTTATATTCACCTTAATGTAAAATGATCTCTTCGGGTCTCTGTTCTCCCTACCCTAGAAGTATAATAGTGCATTTCACTCGTCATTTCATGCGCTTTGAGATGCCGCGTAGCCCAATACGCTATCTCAAATAGGAGCGACGTAAATTGAACAAATGTGATAGAATTTCGCTGAATTCTTATATTAACCAAAGTATAAAATGATCTAGTCTGGTCTCTGATTGCCCTATCATAGAAGGTTAATAGTGCATTTTACTCGCCATTCCACACGCTTTAAGATGCCGCCTAGCCCAGTACGCTGTCTGAAATAGGAGCGACGTAAATTGAACAAATGTGATAGAATCTCGCTGAAGACTTATATTAACCTTAATGTAAAATGATCTAATCGGGTCTCTGTTCGCCCTACCCTAGAAGTTTAATAGTGCATTTTACTCGCCATTTCATGCGCTTTGAGGTGCCGCTTATCCCAATACGCTATCTGAAATAGGAGCGACGTAAATTGAACAAATGTGATAGAATTTCGCTGAATTCTTATATTAACCGTAATATAAAATGATCTAATCGGGTCTCTGTTTGCCTTATCCTAGAAGTTTGATAGTGCATTTTATTCGCCATTTCATGCGCTTTGAGATGCCGCTTAGCCCAATACGCTATCTGAAATAGGAGCGACGTAAATTGAACAAATGTGATAGAATTTCGCTGAATTCTTAAATTAACTATAATATAAAATGATCTAATCGGGTCACTGATTGCCCTACCCTAGAAGTTTAATAGTGCATTTTACTCGCCATTCCACACGCTTTAAGATGCCGCCTAGCCCAGTACGCTGTCTGAAATAGGAGCGACGTAAATTGAACAAATGTGATAGAATCTCGCTGAATACTTATATTAACCTTAATGTAAAATGATCTAATCGGGTCTCTGTTCGCCGTACCCTAGAAGTTTAATAGTGCATTTCACTCGTCATTTCATGCGCTTTGAGATGCCGCCTAGCCCAATACGCTATCTGAAATAGGAGCGACGTAAATTGAACAAATGTGATAGAATTTCGCTGAATTCTTATATTAACCAAAGTATAAAATGATCTAGTCTGGTCTCTGATTGCCCTATCATAGAAGGTTAATAGTGCATTTTGCTCGCCATTCGGCACGCTTTAAGATGCCGCCTAGCCCAGTACGCTGTCTGAAATAGGAGCGACGTAAATTGAACAAATGTGATAGAATCTCGCTGAATACTTATATTAACCTTAATGTAAAATGATCTAATCGGATCTCTGTTCGCCCGAGCCTAGAACTTTAATAGTGCATTTTATTCGCCATTTCAATCGCTTTGAGATGCCGCTTTGCCCAATAAGCTATCTGAAATAGGAGCGACGTAAATTGAACAAATGTGATAGAATTTCACTGAATTCTTATATTAACCAAAATATAAAATGATCTAATCGGGTCTCTGATTGCCCTAGGATAGAAGTTAAATAGTGCATTTTACTCGCCATTCCGAACGCTTTAAGATGCCGCATAGCCCAGTTCGCTATCTGCAATAGGAGCAACGTAAATTGAACAAATGTGATAGAATTTTGCTGAATTCTTAAATTAACCATTGTACAAAATGATCTAATCGGGTCTCTGTTTGCTCTACCCTAGAAGTTTAATAGTGCATTTTACTCGCCATTTCATGCGCTTTGAGATGCCGCTAAGCCCAATAAGCTGCCTGAAATAGGAGCGACGTAAATTGAACAAATGTGATAGAATTTCGCTGAATTCTTATATTAAACAAAATATAAAATGATCTAATCGGGTCTCTGTTTGCCCTACCCTAGAAGTTTAATCGTGCATTTTACACGCCATTTCATGCGCTTTGAGATGCCGCTTAGCCCAATAGGCTATCTGAAATAGGAGCGACGTAAATTTAACAAATGTGATAGAATTTCGCTGAATTCTTATATTAACCAAGGTATAAAATGATCTAGTCTGGTCTCTGATTGCCCTATCATAGAAGGTTAATAGTGCATTTTACTCGCCATTCCACACGCTTTAAGATGCCGCCTAGCCCAGTACGCTGTCTGAAATAGGAGCGACGTAAATTGAACAAATGTGATAGAATCTCGCTGAAGACTTATATTAACCTTAATGTAAAATGATCTAATCGGGTCTCTGTTCGCCCTACCCTAGAAGTTTAATAGTGCATTTTACTCGCCATTTCATGCGCTTTGAGATGCCGCTTATCCCAATACGCTATCTGAAATAGGAGCGACGTAAATTGTACAAATGTGATAGAATTTCGCTGAATTCTTATATTAACCGTAATATAAAATGATCTAATCGGGTCTCTGTTTGCCTTATCCTAGAAGTTTGATAGTGCATTTTATTCGCCATTTCATGCGCTTTGAGATGCCGCTTAGCCCAATACGCTATCTGAAATAGGAGCGACGTAAATTGAACAAATGTGATAGAATTTCGCTGAATTCTTAAATTAACTATAATATAAAATGATCTAATCGGGTCACTGATTGCCCTACCCTAGAAGTTTAATAGTGCATTTTACTCGCCATTCCACACGCTTTAAGATGCCGCCTAGCCCAGTACGCTGTCTGAAATAGGAGCGACGTAAATTGAACAAATGTGATAGAATCTCGCTGAATACTTATATTAACCTTAATGTAAAATGATCTAATCGGGTCTCTGTTCGCCGTACCCTAGAAGTTTAATAGTGCATTTCACTCGTCATTTCATGCGCTTTGAGATGCCGCCTAGCCCAATACGCTATCTGAAATAGGAGCGACGTAAATTGAACAAATGTGATAGAATTTCGCTGAATTCTTATATTAACCAAAGTATAAAATGATCTAGTCTGGTCTCTGATTGCCCTATCATAGAAGGTTAATAGTGCATTTTGCTCGCCATTCGGCACGCTTTAAGATGCCGCCTAGCCCAGTACGCTGTCTGAAATAGGAGCGACGTAAATTGAACAAATGTGATAGAATCTCGCTGAATACTTATATTAACCTTAATGTAAAATGATCTAATCGGATCTCTGTTCGCCCGAGCCTAGAACTTTAATAGTGCATTTTATTCGCCATTTCAATCGCTTTGAGATGCCGCTTTGCCCAATAAGCTATCTGAAATAGGAGCGACGTAAATTGAACAAATGTGATAGAATTTCACTGAATTCTTATATTAACCAAAATATAAAATGATCTAATCGGGTCTCTGATTGCCCTAGGATAGAAGTTAAATAGTGCATTTTACTCGCCATTCCGAACGCTTTAAGATGCCGCATATCCCAGTTCGCTATCTGCAATAGGAGCAACGTAAATTGAACAAATGTGATAGAATTTTGCTGAATTCTTAAATTAACCATTGTACAAAATGATCTAATCGGGTCTCTGTTTGCTCTACCCTAGAAGTTTAATAGTGCATTTTACTCGCCATTTCATGCGCTTTGAGATGCCGCTAAGCCCAATAAGCTGCCTGAAATAGGAGCGACGTAAATTGAACAAATGTGATAGAATTTCGCTGAATTCTTATATTAAACAAAATATAAAATGATCTAATCGGGTCTCTGTTTGCCCTACCCTAGAAGTTTAATCGTGAATTTTACACGCCATTTCATGCGCTTTGAGATGCCGCTTAGCCCAATAGGCTATCTGAAATAGGAGCGACGTAAATTTAACAAATGTGATAGAATTTCGCTGAATTCTTATATTAACCAAGGTATAAAATGATCTAGTCTGGTCTCTGATTGCCCTATCATAGAAGGTTAATAGTGCATTTTACTCGCCATTCCACACGCTTTAAGATGCCGCCTAGCCCAGTACGCTGTCTGAAATAGGAGCGACGTAAATTGAACAAATGTGATAGAATCTCGCTGAATACTTATATTAACCTTAATGTAAAATGATCTAATCGGGTCTCTGTTCGCCCTACCCTAGAAGTTTAATAGTGCATTTTACTCGTCATTTCATGCGCTTTGAGATGCCGCTAAGCACAATAAGCTATCTGGAATAGCAGCGACGTAAATTGAACAAATGTGAAAGAACTACGCCGAATTCTTATATTAACCGTAATATAAAATGATCTAATCGGGTCTCTGTTTGCCCTACCCTAGTAGTTTAATTGTGCATTTTACTCGCCATTTCATGCGCTTTTCGATGCCGCTTATCCCAATACGCTATCTGATATAGGAGCGACGTACGTTGAACAAATGTGATAGAATTTCGCTGAATTCTTTTAAGAACCATAATGAAAAATGATCTAATCGGGTCTCTGTTCGCCCTAGCCTAGAAGTTTAATAGCGCATTTTATTCGCCATTTCATGCGCCTTGAGATGCCGCTTAGCCCAGTACGCTATCTGAAATAGGAGCGACGTAAATTGAACAAATGTGATAGAATTTCCCTGAAATCTTATATTAAACAAAATATACAATGATCTAATCGGGTCTCTGATTGCCCTATCATAGAAGTTTAGCAGTGCATTTTACTCGCCATTCCACGCGCTTTAAGATGCCGCCTAGCCCAGTACGCTATCTAAATTAGGAGCGACGTAAGTTGAACAAATGTGATAGAATTACGCTGAATTCTTATATTAACCGTAATATAAAATGACCTAATCGGGTCTCTGTTTGCCCTACCCTAGTAGTTTGATTGTGCATTTCACTCGTCATTTCATGCGCTTTGAGACGCCGCTTCGCCCAATAAGCTATCTGAAATAGGAGCGACGTAAATTGAACAAATGTGATAGAATTTCGCTGAATTCTTAAAGTAACCTTAATATAAAATGATCTAATCGGGTCTCTGGTTTCCCTACCATAGAAGTTTAATAGTGCATTTTACTCGCCCTTCCACGCGCTTTAAGATGCCGCCTAGCCCAATAGGCTATCTGAAATAGGAGCGACGTAAGATGAACAAATGTGATAGAATTTCGTTGAATTCTTATATTAACCAAAATATAAAATGATCTAATCGGGTCTCTGATTGCCCTATCATAGAAGTTTAATAGTGCATTTTACTAGCCATTTCATGCGCTTTGAGAGGCCGCTTAGCCCAATACGCTATCTGAAATAGGAGCGACGTAAATTGAACAAATGTGATAGAATTTCCGTGAATCCTTATATTAACCTTAATGTAAAATGATCTAATCGGGTCTCTGATTGCCCTATCATAGAAGTTTAGTCGTGCATTTTACTCGACATTCCACGCGCTTTAAGATGCCGCTAAGCCCAATAAGCTATCTGTAATAGGAGCGACGTAAATTTTACAAATGTGATAGAATTTCGTTGAATTCTTATATTAACCAAAATATAAAATGATCTAATCGGGTCTCTGATTGCCCTATCATAGAAGTTTAATAGTGCATTTTACTCGCCATTCCACGCGCTTTAAGATGCCGCCTAGCCCAGTACGCTATCTGAAATAGGAGCGACGTAACTTGAACAAATGTGATAGAATCACGCTGCATTCTTATATTAACCGTAATATAAAATGATCTAATCGGGTCTCTGTTTGCCTTATCCTAGAAGTATAATAGTGCATTATACTCGCCATTTCATGCGCTTTTAGATGCCGCTTAGCCCAGGACGCTATCTGAAATAGGAACGACGTAAATTGAACAAATGTGAGAGAATTTTGCTGAATTCTTAAATTAACCATAATATAAAATGATCTAATCGGGTCCCTGTTTGCCCTACCCTAGAAGTTTGATAGTGCATTTCACTCGTCATTTCATGCGCTTTGAGATGCCGCTTAGCCCAATACGCTATCTGAAATAGGAGCGACGTAAATTGAACAAATGTGATAGAATTTCGCTGAATTCTTATATTAACCAAAATATAAAATGATCTGATCTGGTCTCTGTTCGCCCTAGCCTAGAAGTTTAATAGTGCATTTTAATCGCCATTTCATGCGCTTTGAGATCCCGCTTAGCCCAATACGCTATCTGAAATAGGAGCGACGTAAATTGAACAAGTGTGATAGAATTTCCCTGAAATCTTATATTAATCAAAATATAAAATGATCTAATCGGGTCTTTGATTGCCCTATCATAGAAGAGTAGTAGTGCATTTTACTCGCCATTCGACGCGCTTTAAGATGCCGCCTAGCCCAGTACGCTGTCTGAGATAGGAGCGACGCAAATTGAACAAATGTGATAGAATCTCGCTGAATACTTATATTAACCTTAATGTAAAATGATCTAATCGGGTCTCTGTTCGCCCTACCCTAGAAGTTTAATAGTGCATTTCAGTCGTCATTTCATGCGCTTTGAGATGCCGCCTAGCCCAATACGCTATTTGAAATAGGAGCGACGTAAATTGAACAAATGTGATAGAATTTCGCTGAACTCTTATATTAACCAAAGTTTAAAATGATCTAATCGGGTCTCTGATTGCCCTATCATAGAAGGTTAATAGTGCATTTTACTCGCCATTCCACGCTCTTTAAGATGCCGCCTAGCCCAGTACGCTGTCTGAAGTGGAAGCGACGTAAATTGAACAAGTGTGATAGAATCTCGCTGAATACTTATATTAACCTTAATGTAAAATGATCTAATCGGGTCTCTGTTCGCCCTACCCTAGAAGTTTAATAGTGCATTTCACTCGCCATTTCATGCGCTTTGAGATGACGCTTAACCCAATACGCTATCTGAAATAGGAGCGACGTAAGTTGAACAAATGTGACAGAATTACGCTGCATTCTTATATTCACCTTAATGTAAAATGATCTCTTCGGGTCTCTGTTCTCCCTACCCTAGAAGTATAATAGTGCATTTCACTCGTCATTTCATGCGCTTTGAGATGCCGCGTAGCCCAATACGCTATCTCAAATAGGAGCGACGTAAATTGAACAAATGTGATAGAATTTCGCTGAATTCTTATATTAACCAAAGTATAAAATGATCTAGTCTGGTCTCTGGTTGCCCTATCATAGAAGGTTAATAGTGCATTTTACTCGCCATTCCACACGCTTTAAGATGCCGCCTAGCCCAGTACGCTGTCTGAAATAGGAGCGACGTAAATTGAACAAATGTGATAGAATCTCGCTGAAGACTTATATTAACCTTAATGTAAAATGATCTAATCGGGTCTCTGTTCGCCCTACCCTAGAAGTTTAATAGTGCATTTTACTCGCCATTTCATGCGCTTTGAGGTGCCGCTTATCCCAATACGCTATCTGAAATAGGAGCGACGTAAATTGAACAAATGTGATAGAATTTCGCTGAATTCTTATATTAACCGTAATATAAAATGATCTAATCGGGTCTCTGTTTGCCTTATCCTAGAAGTTTGATAGTGCATTTTATTCGCCATTTCATGCGCTTTGAGATGCCGCTTAGCCCAATACGCTATCTGAAATAGGAGCGACGTAAATTGAACAAATGTGATAGAATTTCGCTGAATTCTTAAATTAACTATAATATAAAATGATCTAATCGGGTCACTGATTGCCCTACCCTAGAAGTTTAATAGTGCATTTTACTCGCCATTCCACACGCTTTAAGATGCCGCCTAGCCCAGTACGCTGTCTGAAATAGGAGCGACGTAAATTGAACAAATGTGATAGAATCTCGCTGAATACTTATATTAACCTTAATGTAAAATGATCTAATCGGGTCTCTGTTCGCCGTACCCTAGAAGTTTAATAGTGCATTTCACTCGTCATTTCATGCGCTTTGAGATGCCGCCTAGCCCAATACGCTATCTGAAATAGGAGCGACGTAAATTGAACAAATGTGATAGAATTTCGCTGAATTCTTATATTAACCAAGGTATAAAATGATCTAGTCTGGTCTCTGATTGCCCTATCATAGAAGGTTAATAGTGCATTTTACTCGCCATTCCACACGCTTTAAGATGCCGCCTAGCCCAGTACGCTGTCTGAAATAGGAGCGACGTAAATTGAACAAATGTGATAGAATCTCGCTGAATACTTATATTAACCTTAATGTAAAATGATCTAATCGGGTCTCTGTTCGCCCTACCCTAGAAGTTTAATAGTGCATTTTACTCGTCATTTCATGCGCTTTGAGATGCCGCTAAGCACAATAAGCTATCTGGAATAGCAGCGACGTAAATTGAACAAATGTGAAAGAACTACGCCGAATTCTTATATTAACCGTAATATAAAATGATCTAATCGGGTCTCTGTTTGCCCTACCCTAGTAGTTTAATTGTGCATTTTACTCGCCATTTCATGCGCTTTTCGTTGCCGCTTATCCCAATACGCAATCTGAAATAGGAGCGACGTACGTTGAACAAATGTGATAGAATTTCGCTGAATTCTTTTAAGAACCATAATGAAAAATGATCTAATCGGGTCTCTGTTCGCCCTAGCCTAGAAGTTTAATAGCGCATTTTATTCGCCATTTCATGCGCCTTGAGATGCCGCTTAGCCCAGTACGCTATCTGAAATAGGAGCGACGTAAGTTGAACAAATGTGATAGAATTTCGCTGAATTCTTAAATTAACCATAACATAAAATGATCTAATCGGGTCTCTGTTTGCCCTACCCTAGAAGTTTAATAGTGCATTTCACTCGTCATTTCATGCGCTTTGAGATGCCGCTAAGCACAATAAGGTATCTGAAATACGAGCGACGTAAATTGAACAAATGTGATAGAATTTCGCTGAATTCTTATATTAACCAAAATATAAAATGATCTAATCGGGTCTCTGATTGCCCTATCATAGAAGATTAATAGTGCATTTTACTCGCCACTCCACGCGCTTTTGGGTGCCGCCTAGCCCAGTACGCTATCCGAAATAGGAGCGACGTACATTGAACAAATGTGATAGAATTTTGCGGAATTCTTAAATTAACCATAATATAAAATGATCTAATCGGGTCTCTGCTTGCCCTACCCTAGAAGTTTAATAGTGCATTTTAGTCGCCATTTCATGCGCTTTGAGATGCCGCTTCGCCCAATACGCTATCTGAAATAGGAGCGACGTAAATTAATCAAATGTGATAGAATTTCCCTGAAATCTTATATTAAACATAATATAAAATGATCTAATCGGGTCTCTGATTGCCCTATCATAGAAGTTTAACAGTGCATTTTACTCGCCATTCCACGCTCTTTAAGATGCCGCCTAGCCCAGTACGCTATCTAAATTAGGAGCGACGGAAGTTAAACAAATGTGATAGAATTACGCTGAATTCTTATATTAACCGTAATATAAAATGATCTATTCGGGTCTCTGTTTGCCTTATCCTAGAAGTTTAGTATTGCATTTTACTCGCCATTTCATGCGCTTTGAGATGCCGCTTAGCCCAATACGCTATCTGAAATATGAGCGACGAAAGTTGAACAAATGTGATAGAATTTCGCTGAATTATTTTATTAACCAGAATGTAAAATGATCTAATCTGGTCTCTGTTCGCCCTAGCCTAGAAGTTTAATAGTGGATTTTACTCGGCATTCCACGCGCTTTAAGATGCCGCCTATCCCAGTACGCTATCTGAAATAGGAGCGACCTAAATTGAACGAATGTGATAGAATTTTGCTGAATTCTTAAATTAACCATAATATAAAATGATCTAATCGGGTCTCTGCTTGCCCCACCCTAGAAGTTTAATAGTGCATTTTAGTCGCCATTTCATGCGCTTTGAGATGCCGCTTCGCCCAATACGCTATCTGAAATAGGAGCGACGTAAATTAAACAAATGTGATAGAATTTCCCTGAAATCTTATATTAAACAAAATATAAAATGATCTAATCGGGTCTCTGATTGCCCTATCATAGAAGTTTAGCAGTGCATTTTACTCGCCATTCCACGCGCATTAAGATGCCGCCTAGCCCAGTACGCTATCTAAATTAGGAGTGACGTAAGTTGAACAAATGTGATAGAATTTCGCTCAATTCTTAAATTAACCATAACATAAAATGATCTAATCGGGTCTCTGTTTGCCCTACCCTAGAAGTTTAATAGTGCATTTTACTCGCCATTTCTTGCGCTTTGAGATGACGCTTAACCCAATACGCTATGTGAAATAGGAGCGACGTAAGTTGAACAAATGTGACAGAATTACGCTGCATTCTTATATTCACCTTAATGTAAAAGGATCTAATCGGGTCTCTGTTCGCCCTAGCCTAGAAGTTTAATAGTGCATTTCACTCGTCATTTCATGCGCTTTGAGATGCCGCTGAGCCCAATAAGCTATCTGTAATGGGAGCGACGTAAATTGAACAAATGTGATAGAATTTCGCTGAATTCTTAAATTAACGATAATATAAAATGACCTAATCGGGTCTCTGTTTGCCCTACCCTAGAAGTTTAGTAGTGCATTTCACACGTCATTTCATGCGCTTTGAGATGCCGCTAAGCCCAATAAGCTATCTGTAATAGAAGCGACGTAAATTGAACAAATGTGATAGAATTTCGTTGAATTCTTATATTAACCAAAATATAAAATGATCTAATCGGGTCTCTGATTGCCCTATCATAGAAGTTTAATAGTGCATTTTACTCGCCATTTCATGCGCCTTCAGATGCCGCTTAGCCCAATAAGCTATCTGAAATAGGAGCGACGTAAATTGTACAAAGGTGATAGAATTTCCCTGAAATCTTATATTAAACAAAATATAAAATGATCTAATCGGGTCTCTGATTGCCCTATCATAGAAGTTTAAGAGTGCATTTCACTCGTCATTTCATGCGCCTTGACATGCCGCTTAGCCCAATAAGCTATCTGAAATAGGAGCGACGTAAATTGAACAAATGTGATAGAATTTCCGTGAAATCTTATATTAAACAAAATATAAAATGATCTAATCGGGTCTCTGTTGCCCTATCATAGAAGTTTAGTAGTGCATTTTACTCGTCATCCCACGCGCTTTAAGGTGCCGCCTAGCCCAGTACGCTATCTGAAATAGGAGCGACGTAAGTTGAACAAATGTGATAGAATTTTGCTGAATTCTTAAATTAACCATAATATAAAATGATCTAATCGGGTCTCTGTTTGCCCTACCCTAGAAGTTTAATAGTGCATTTCACTCGTCACTTTATGCGCTTTGAGATGCCGCTAAGCCCAATAAGCTATCGGAAATAGGAGCGACGTAAATTGAACAAATGTGATAGAATTTCGCAGAATTCTTATGTTAACCAAAATATAAAATGATCTGATCTGGTCTCTGTTCGCCATAGCCTAGAAGTTTAATAGTGCATTTTGTTCGCCATTTCATGCGCTTTGTGATGCCGCTTAGCCCAATACGCTATCTGAAATAGGAGCGACGTAAATTGGACAAATGTGATAGAGTTTCCCTGAAATCTTATATTAAACAAAATATAAAATGATCTAATCGGGCCTCTGATTGCTCTATCATAGAAGTTTAGTAGTGCATTTTACTCGCCCTTCCACGCGCTTTAAGATGCCGCCTAGCCCAGTACGCTATCTGAAATAGGAGCGACGTAAGATGAACAAATGTGATAGAATTATGCTGAATTCTTATATTAATCGTAATATAATATGATCTAATCGGGTCTCTGTTTGCCCTACCCTAGAAGTTTAATAGTGAATTTTATTCGCCATTTCATGCGCTTTGAGATGCCGCATAGCCTAATACGCTATCTGAAATAGGAGCGACGTAAATTTAACAAATGTGATAGAATTTCCGTGAATTCTTATATTAACCTTAATGTAAAATGATCTAATCGGGTCTCTGTTCGCCCTAGCCTAGAAGTTTAACAGTGCATTTTAGTCGCCATTTCATGCGCTTTGAGATCCCGCTTAGCCCAATACGCCATCTGAAATTGGAGCGACGCAAATTGAACAAGTGTGATAGAATTTCCCTGAAATCTTATATTAATCAAAATATAAAATGATCTAATCGGGTCTCTGATTGCTCTATCATAGAAGTTTAGTAGTGCATTTTACTCGCCCTGCCACGCGCTTTAAGATGCCTCCTAGCCCAGTACGCTATCTGAAATAGGAGCGACGTAAGATGAACAAATGTGATAGAATTACGCTGAATTCTTATAATAACCGTAATATAAAATGATCTAATCGGGTCTCCGTTTGCCTTATCCTAAAAGTTTAATAGCGCATTTTACTCGCCATTTCATGCGCTTTGAGAGGCCGCTTAGCCCAATACGCTATCTGAAATAGGAGCGACGTAAATTGAACAAATGTGATAGAATTTCGCTGAATTCTTATATTAACCATAATATAAAATGATCTCATCGGGTCCTTGTTTGCCCTACCCTAGAAGTTTAATAGTGCATTTTACTCGCCATTTCATGCGCTTTCAGATGCCGCATAGCCCAATACGCTGTCTGAAATAGGAGCGACGTAAATTGAATAAATGTGATAGAATTTCCGTGAGTCCTTATATTAACCATAATGTAAAATGATCTAATCGGGTCTCTGTTCGACCTACCATAGAAGTTTAATAGTGCATTTTACTCGCCATTTCATGCGCTTTGAGATGCCGCATTGCCCAATACGCTATCTGAAATAGGAGCGACGTAAATTGAACAAATGTGATAGAATTTCCGTGAATCCTTATATTAACCTTAATGTAAAATGATCTAATCGGGTCTCTGTTCGCCCTACCATAGAAGTCTAATGGTGCATTTCACTCGCCATTTCATGCGCTTTGTGATGCCGCTTAGCCCAATACGCTATCTGAAATAGGAGCGACGTAAGTTGAACAAATGTGATAGAATTTCGCTGAATTCTTTTATTAATCATAATGTAAAATGATCTGATCGGGTCGCTGTTCGCCCTAGCCTAGAAGTTTAATAGTGCATTTTATTCGCCACTTCATGCGCTTTGAGGTGCCGCTTAGCCGAATACGCTATCTGAAATAGGAGCGACGCAAATTAAACAAATGTGATACTATTTCCCTGAAATCTTATATTAAACAAAATATAAAATGATCTAATCGGGTCTCTGATTGCCCTATCATAGAAGTTTAGTAGTGCATTTTACTCGCCATTCCACGCGCTTTAAGATGCCGCCTAGCCCAGTACGCTATCTGAAAGAGGAGCGACGTAAGTTGAACAAATGTGATAGAATTTCCCTGAAATCTTATATTCACCTTAATGTAAAAGGATCTAATCGGGTCTCTGTTCGCCCTAGCCTAGAAGTTTAATAGTGCATTTCACTCGTCATTTCATGCGCTTTGAGATGCCGCTGAGCCCAATAAGCTATCTGTAATAGGAGCGACGTAAATTGAACAAATGTGATAGAATTTCGCTGAATTCTTAAATTAACGATAATATAAAATGACCTAATCGGGTCTCTGTTTGCCCTACCCTAGAAGTTTAATAGTGCATTTCACACGTCATTTCATGCGCTTTGAGATGCCGCTAAGCCCAATAAGCTATCTGTAATAGAAGCGACGTAAATTGAACAAATGTGATAGAATTTCGTTGAATTCTTATATTAACCAAAATATAAAATGATCTAATCGGGTCTCTGATTGCCCTATCATAGAAGTTTAATAGTGCATTTTACTCGCCATTTCATGCGCCTTCAGATGCCGCTTAGCCCAATAAGCTATCTGAAATAGGAGCGACGTAAATTGTACAAATGTGATAGAATTTCCCTGAAATCTTATATTAAACAAAATATAAAATGATCTAATCGGGCCTCTGATTGCCCTATCATAGAAGTTTAACAGTGCATTTCACTCGTCATTTCATGCGCCTTGACATGCCGCTTAGCCCAATAAGCTATCTGAAATAGGAGCGACGTAAATTGAACAAATGTGATAGAATTTCCGTGAAATCTTATATTAAACAAAATATAAAATGATCTAATCAGGTCTCTGTTGCCCTATCATAGAAGTTTAGTAGTGCATTTTACTCGTCATCCCACGCGCTTTAAGGTGCCGCCTAGCCCAGTACGCTATCTGAAAGAGGAGCGACGTAAGTTGAACAAATGTGATAGAATTTCCCTGAAATCTTATATTCACCTTAATGTAAAAGGATCTAATCGGGTCTCTGTTCGCCCTAGCCTAGAAGTTTAATAGTGCATTTTGTTCGCCATTTCATGCGCTTTGTGATGCCGCTTAGCCCAATACGCTATCTGAAATAGGAGCGACGTAAATTGGACAAATGTGATAGAGTTTCCCTGAAATCTTATATTAAACAAAATATAAAATGATCTAATCGGGCCTCTGATTGCTCTATCATAGAAGTTTAGTAGTGCATTTTACTCGCCCTTCCACGCGCTTTAAGATGCCGCCTAGCCCAGTACGCTATCTGAAATAGGAGCGACGTAAATTGAACAAATGTGATAGAATTTCCGTGAATCCTTATATTAACCTTAATGTAAAATGATCTAATCGGGTCTCTGTTCGCCCTACCATAGAAGTCTAATGGTGCATTTCACTCGCCATTTCATGCGCTGTGTGATGCCGCTTAGCCCAATACGCTATCTGAAATAGGAGCGACGTAAGTTGAACAAATGTGACAGAATTACGCTGCATTCTTATATTCACCTTAATGTAAAATGATCTCTTCGGGTCCCTGTTCGCCCTACCCAAGAAGTATAATAGTGCATTTCACTCGTCATTTCATGCGCTTTGAGATGCCGCCTAGCCCAATACGCTATCTGAAATAGGAGCGACGTAAATTGAACAAATGTGATAGAATTTCGCTGAATTCTTATATTAACCAAAGTATAAAATGATCTAGTCTGGTCTCTGATTGCCCTATCATAGAAGTTTAATAGTGCATTTTACTCGCCATTCCACGCGCTTTAAGATGCCGCATGGCCCAGCACGCTATCTGAAACAGGAGCGACGTAAATTGAACAAATGTGATAGAATTTTGCTGACATCTTAAATCAACCATAATATAAAATGATCTAATCGGGTCTCTGTTTGCCCTACCCTAGAAGTTTAATAGTGCATTTTACTCGTCACTTCATGCGCCTTCAGATGCCGCTTAGCCCAATAAGCTATCTGAAATAGGAGCGACGTACATTGAACAAATGTGATAGAATTTTGCTGAATTCTTAAATTAACCATAATATGCAATGATCTAATCGGGTCTCTGTTTGCCCTACCCTAGAAGTTTAATGGTGCATGTTACTCGCCATTTCATGCGCTTTGAGATGCCGCTTAGCCCAATACGCTATCTGAATTAGGAGCGACGAAAGTTGAACAAAGGTGATCGAATTACGCTGAATTCTTATATTAACCGTAATATAAAATGATCTATTCGGGTCTCTGTTTGCCTTATCCTAGAAGTTTAGTATTGCATTTTACTCGCCATTTCATGCGCTTTGAGATGCCGCTTAGCCCAATGCGCTATCTGAAATGGGAGCGACGTAAATTGAACAAATGTGACAGAATTTCCCTGAAATCTTATATTAAACAAAATATAAAATTATCTAATCGGGTCTCTGATTGCCCTATCATAGAAGTTTAACAGTGCATTTTACTCGCCATTCCACGCGCTTTAAGATGCCGCCTAGCCCAGTACGCTATCTAAATTAGGAGCGACGTAAGTTAAACAAATGTGATCGAATTACGCTGAATTCTTATATTAACCGTAATATAAAATGATCTATTCGGGTCTCTGTTTGCCTTATCCTAGAAGTTTAGTATTGCATTTTACTCGCCATTTCATGCGCTTTGAGATGCCGCTTAGCCCAATGCGCTATCTGAAATGGGAGCGACGTAAATTGAACAAATGTGATAGAATTTCCCTGAAATCTTATATTAAACAAAATATAAAATGATCTAATCGGGTCTCTGATAGCCCTATCATAGAAGTTTAGCAGTGCATTTTACTCGCCATTCCACGCGCATTAAGATGCCGCCTAGCCCTGTACGCTATCTAAATTAGGAGCGACGTAAGTTGAACAAATGTGATAGAATTTCGCTCAATTCTTAAATTAACCATAACATAAAATGATCTAATCGGGTCTCTGTTTGCCCTACCCTAGGAGTTTAATAGTGCATTTTACTCGCCATTTCTTGCGCTTTGAGATGACGCTTAACCCAATACGCTATGTGAAATAGGAGCGACGTAAGTTGAACAAATGTGACAGAATTACGCTGCATTCTTATATTCACCTTAATGTAAAAGGATCTAATCGGGTCTCTGTTCGCCCTAGCCTAGAAGTTTAATAGTGCATTTCACTCGTCATTTCATGCGCTTTGAGATGCCGCTGAGCCCAATAAGCTATCTGTAATAGGAGCGACGTAAATTGAACAAATGTGATAGAATTTCGCTGAATTCTTAAATTAACGATAATATAAAATGACCTAATCGGGTCTCTGTTTGCCCTATCCTAGAAGTTTAATAGTGCATTTCAAACGTCATTTCATGCGCTTTGAGATGCCGCTAAGCCCAATAAGCTATCTGTAATAGAAGCGACGTAAATTGAACAAATGTGATAGAATTTTGCTGAATTCTTAAATTAACCATAATATAAAATGATCTAATCGGGTCTCTGTTTGCCCTACCCTAGAAGTTTAATAGTGCATTTCACTCGTCACTTTATGCGCTTTGAGATGCCGCTAAGCCCAATAAGCTATCGGAAATAGGAGCGACGTAAATTGAACAAATGTGATAGAATTTCGCAGAATTCTTATGTTAACCAAAATATAAAATGATCTGATCTGGTCTCTGTTCGCCATAGCCTAGAAGTTTAATAGTGAATTTTGTTCGCCATTTCATGCGCTTTGAGATGCCGCATAGCCTAATACGCTATCTGAAATAGGAGCGACGTAAATTGAACAAATGTGATAGAATTTCCGTTAATTCTTATATTAACCTTAATGTAAAATGATCTAATCGGGTCTCTGTTCGCCCTAGCCTAGAAGTTTAACAGTGCATTTTAGTCGCCATTTCATGCGCTTTGAGATCCCGCTTAGCCCAATACGCTATCTGAAATTGGAGCGACGCAAATTGAACAAGTGTGATAGAATTTCCCTGAAATCTTATATTAATCAAAATATAAAATGATCTAATCGGGTCTCTGATTGCCCTATCATAGAAGATTAGTAGTGCATTTTACTCGCCATTCCACGCGCTTTAAGATGCCGCCTAGCCCAGTACGCTATCTGAAATAGGAGCGACGAAAGTTGAACAAATGTGATAGAATTACGCTGAATTCTTACATTAACCATAATGTAAAATGATCTAATCGGGTTTCTGTTTGCACTACCCTAGAAGTTTAATAGTGCATTTCACTCGCCACTTCATGCGCTTTGAGATGCCGCTAAGCACAATAAGTTATCTGTAATATGAGCGACGTAAATTGGACAAATGTGATAGAATTTCGCTGAATTCTTATATTAACCAAAATATAAAATGATCTAATCGGGTCTCTGATTGCCCTATCATAGAAGGTTAGTGGTGCATATTACTCGCCATTCCACGCGCTTTAAGATGCCGCCTAGCCCAATACGCTATCTGAAGTAGGAGCCACGTAAATTGAACAAATGTGATAGAATTTCGCTGAATTCTTATATTAACCAAAGTATAAAATGATCTAATCTGGTCTCTGATTGCCCTACCCTAGAAGTTTAATAGTGCATTTCACTCGTCATTTCATGCGCTTTGAGATGACGCTTAACCCAATACGCTATCTGAAATAGGAGCGACGTAAGTTGAACAAATGTGACAGAATTACGCTGCATTCTTATATTTACCTTAATGTAAAATGATCTCTTCGGGTCCCTGTTCGCCCTACCCAAGAAGTATAATAGTGCATTTCACTCGTCATTTCATGCGCTTTGAGATGCCGCCTAGCCCAATACGCTATCTGAAATAGGAGCGACGTAAATTGAACAAATGTGATAGAATTTCGCTGAATTCTTATATTAACCAAAGTATAAAGTGATCTAGTCTGGTCTCTGATTGCCCTATCATAGAAGTTTAATAGTGCATTTTACTCGCCATTCCACGCGCTTTAAGATGCCGCATGGCCCAGCACGCTATCTGAAACAGGAGCGACGTAAATTGAACAAATGTGATAGAATTTTGCTGACATCTTAAATTAACCATAATATAAAATGATCTAATCGGGTCTCTGTTTGCCCTACCCTAGAAGTTTAATAGTGCATTTTACTCGTCACTTCATGCGCCTTCAGATGCCGCTTAGCCCAATAAGCTATCTGAAATAGGAGCGACGTACATTGAACAAATGTGATAGAATTTTGCTGAATTCTTAAATTAACCATAATATGAAATGATCTAATCGGGTCTCTGTTTGCCATACCCTAGAAGTTTAATGGTGCATGTTACTCGCCATTTCATGCGCTTTGAGATGCCGCTTAGCCCAATACGCTATCTGAAATAGGAGCGACGAAAGTTGAACAAAGGTGATCGAATTACGCTGAATTCTTATATTAACAGTAATATAAAATGATCTATTCGGGTCTCTGTTTGCCTTATCCTAGAAGTTTAGTATTGCATTTTACTCGCCATTTCATGCGCTTTGAGATGCCGCTTAGCCCAATGCGCTATCTGAAATGGGAGCGACGTAAATTGAACAAATGTGATAGAATTTCCCTGAAATCTTATATTAAACAAAATATAAAATGATCTAATCGGGTCTCTGATTGCCCTATCATAGAAGTTTAACAGTGCATTTTACTCGCCATTCCACGCGCTTTAAGATGCCGCCTAGCCCAGTACGCTATCTAAATAAGGAGCGACGTAAGTTAAACAAATGTGATCGAATTACGCTGAATTCTTATATTAACCGTAATATAAAATGATCTATTCGGGTCTCTGTTTGCCTTATCCTAGAAGTTTAGTATTGCATTTTACTCGCCATTTCATGCGCTTTGAGATGCCGCTTAGCCCAATGCGCTATCTGAAATGGGAGCGACGTAAATTGAACAAATGTGATAGAATTTCGCTGAATTCTTAAATTCACTGTAATATAAAATGATCTAATCGGGTCACTGATTGCCCTACCCTAGAAGTTTAATAGTGCATTTTACTCGCCATTTCATGCGCTTTGAGATGCCGCTTAGCCCCATACGCTATCTGAAATATGAGCGACGAAAGTTGAACAAATGTGATAGAATTTCCCTGAAATCTTATATTAAACAAAATATAAAATGATCTAATCGGGTCTCTGATTGCCCTATCATAGAAGTTTAGCAGTGCATTTTACTCGCCATTCCACGCGCATTAAGATGCCGCCTAGCCCAGTACGCTATCTAAATTAGGAGCGACGTAAGTTGAACAAATGTGATAGAATTTCGCTCAATTCTTAAATTAACCATAACATAAAATGATCTAATCGGGTCTCTGTTTGCCCTACCCTAGAAGTTTAATAGTGCATTTTACTCGCCATTTCTTGCGCTTTGAGATGACGCTTAACCCAATACGCTATGTGAAATAGGAGCGACGTAAGTTGAACAAATGTGACAGAATTACGCTGCATTCTTATATTCACCTTAATGTAAAAGGATCTAATCGGGTCTCTGTTCGCCCTAGCCTAGAAGTTTAATATTGCATTTCACTCGTCATTTCATGCGCTTTGAGATGCCGCTGAGCCCAATAAGCTATCTGTAATAGGAGCGACGTAAATTGAACAAATGTGATAGAATTTCGCTGAATTCTTAAATTAACGATAATATAAAATGACCTAATCGGGTCTCTGTTTGCCCTACCCTAGAAGTTTAATAGTGCATTTCAAACGTCATTTCATGCGCTTTGAGATGCCGCTAAGCCCAATTAGCTATCTGTAATAGAAGCGACGTAAATTGAACAAATGTGATAGAATTTCGTTGAATTCTTATATTAACCAAAATATAAAATGATCTAATCGGGTCTCTGATTGCCCTATCATAGAAGTTTAATAGTGCATTTTACTCGCCATTTCATGCGCCTTCAGATGCCGCTTAGCCCAATAAGCTATCTGAAATAGGAGCGACGTAAATTGAACAAATGTGATAGAATTTCCCTGAAATCTTATATTAAACAAAATATAAAATGATCTAATCGGGTCTCTGATTGCCCTATCATAGAAGTTTAACAGTGCATTTCACTCGTCATTTCATGCGCCTTGACATGCCGCTTAGCCCAATAAGCTATCTGAAATAGGAGCGACGTAAATTGAACAAATGTGATAGAATTTCCGTGAAATCTTATATTAAACAAAATATAAAATGATCTAATCGGGTCTCTGATTGCCCTATCATAGAAGTTTAGTAGTGCATTTTACTCGTCATCCCACGGGCTTTAAGGTGCCGCCTAGCCCAGTACGGTATCTGAAATAGGAGCGACGTAAGTTGAACAAATGTGATAGAATTTTGCTGAATTCTTAAATTAACCATAATATAAAATGATCTAATCGGGTCTCTGTTTGCCCTACCCTAGAAGTTTAATAGTGCATTTTACTCGTCACTTTATGCGCTTTGAGATGCCGCTAAGCCCAATAAGCTATCGGAAATAGGAGCGACGTAAATTGAACAAATGTGATAGAATTTCGCAGAATTCTTATGTTAACCAAAATATAAAATGATCTGATCTGGTCTCTGTTCGCCATAGCCTAGAAGTTTAATAGTGCATTTTGTTCGCCATTTCATGCGCTTTGAGATGCCGCATAGCCTAACACGCTATCTGAAATAGGAGCGACGTAAATTGAACAAATGTGATAGAATTTCCGTTAATTCTTATATTAACCTTAATGTAAAATGATCTAATCGGGTCTCTGTTCGCCCTAGCCTAGAAGTTTAACAGTGCATTTTAGTCGCCATTTCATGCGCTTTGAGATCCCGCTTAGCCCAATACGCTATCTGAAATTGGAGCGACGCAAATTGAACAAGTGTGATAGAATTTCCCTGAAATCTTATATTAAACAAAATATAAAATGATCTAATCGGGTCTCTGATTGTCCTATCATAGAAGTTTAACAGTGCATTTCACTCGTCATTTCATGCGCTTTGACATGCCGCTTAGCCCAATAAGCTATCTGAAATAAGAGCGACGTAAATTGAACAAATGTGATAGAATTTCCGTGAATTCTTATATTAACCTTAATGTAAAATGATCTAATCGGGTCTCTGTTCGCCCTAGCCTAGAAGTTTAACAGTGCATTTTAGTCGCCATTTCATGCGCTTTGAGATCCCGCTAAGCACAATAAGCTATCTGGAATAGCAGCGACGTAAATTGAACAAATGTGGAAGAATTACGCCGCATTCTTATATTAACCGTAATATAAAATGATCTAATCGGGTCTCTGTTTGCCTTATCCTAGAAGTTTAATAGTGCATTTTACTGGCCATTTCATGCGCTTTGAGATGCCGCTTAGCCCAATACGCTATCTGAAATAGGAGCGACGTAAATTGAACAAATGTGATAGAATTTTGCTGAATTCTTAAATTAACCACAATATAAAATGATCTAATCGGGTTTCTGTTTGCCCTACCCTAGTAGTTTAATTGTGCATTTTACTCGCCATTTCATGCGCTTTTCGATGCCGCTTATCCCAATACGCTATCTGAAATAGGAGCGACGTACGTTGAACAAATGTGATAGAATTTCGCTGAATTCTTTTAAGAACCATAATGTAAAATGATCTAACCGGGTCTCTGTTCGCCCTAGCCTAGAAGTTTAATAGCGCATTTTATTCGCCATTTCATGCGCCTTGAGATGCCGCTTAGCCCAATACGCTATCTGAAATAGGAGCGACGTAAATTGAACAAATGTGATAGAATTTCCGTGAAATCTTATATTAAACAAAATATAAAATGATCTAATCGGGTCTCTGATTGCCCTATCATAGAAGTTTAGTAGTGCATTTTACTCGTCATCCCACGGGCTTTAAGGTGCCGCCTAGCCCAGTACGGTATCTGAAATAGGAGCGACGTAAGTTGAACAAATGTGATAGAATTTTGCTGAATTCTTAAATTAACCATAATATAAAATGATCTAATCGGGTCTCTGTTTGCCCTACCCTAGAAGTTTAATAGTGCATTTTACTCGTCACTTTATGCGCTTTGAGATGCCGCTAAGCCCAATAAGCTATCGGAAATAGGAGCGACGTAAATTGAACAAATGTGATAGAATTTCGCAGAATTCTTATGTTAACCAAAATATAAAATGATCTGATCTGGTCTCTGTTCGCCATAGCCTAGAAGTTTAATAGTGCATTTTGTTCGCCATTTCATGCGCTTTGAGATGCCGCATAGCCTAACACGCTATCTGAAATAGGAGCGACGTAAATTGAACAAATGTGATAGAATTTCCGTTAATTCTTATATTAACCTTAATGTAAAATGATCTAATCGGGTCTCTGTTCGCCCTAGCCTAGAAGTTTAACAGTGCATTTTAGTCGCCATTTCATGCGCTTTGAGATCCCGCTTAGCCCAATACGCTATCTGAAATTGGAGCGACGCAAATTGAACAAGTGTGATAGAATTTCCCTGAAATCTTATATTAAACAAAATATAAAATGATCTAATCGGGTCTCTGATTGTCCTATCATAGAAGTTTAACAGTGCATTTCACTCGTCATTTCATGCGCTTTGACATGCCGCTTAGCCCAATAAGCTATCTGAAATAAGAGCGACGTAAATTGAACAAATGTGATAGAATTTCCGTGAATTCTTATATTAACCTTAATGTAAAATGATCTAATCGGGTCTCTGTTCGCCCTAGCCTAGAAGTTTAACAGTGCATTTTAGTCGCCATTTCATGCGCTTTGAGATCCCGCTAAGCACAATAAGCTATCTGGAATAGCAGCGACGTAAATTGAACAAATGTGGAAGAATTACGCCGCATTCTTATATTAACCGTAATATAAAATGATCTAATCGGGTCTCTGTTTGCCTTATCCTAGAAGTTTAATAGTGCATTTTACTGGCCATTTCATGCGCTTTGAGATGCCGCTTAGCCCAATACGCTATCTGAAATAGGAGCGACGTAAATTGAACAAATGTGATAGAATTTTGCTGAATTCTTAAATTAACCACAATATAAAATGATCTAATCGGGTTTCTGTTTGCCCTACCCTAGTAGTTTAATTGTGCATTTTACTCGCCATTTCATGCGCTTTTCGATGCCGCTTATCCCAATACGCTATCTGAAATAGGAGCGACGTACGTTGAACAAATGTGATAGAATTTCGCTGAATTCTTTTAAGAACCATAATGTAAAATGATCTAACCGGGTCTCTGTTCGCCCTAGCCTAGAAGTTTAATAGCGCATTTTATTCGCCATTTCATGCGCCTTGAGATGCCGCTTAGCCCAATACGCTATCTGAAATAGGAGCGACGTAAATTGAACAAATGTAATAGAATTTCCCTGAAATCTTATATTAAACAAAATATACAATGATCTAATCGGGTCTCTGATTGCCCTATCATAGAAGTTTAGCAGTGCATTTTACTCGCTATTCCACGCGCTTTAAGATGCCGCCTAGCCCAGTACGCTATCTAAATTAGGAGCGACGTAAGTTGAACAAATGTGATAGAATTTCGCTGAATTCTTAAATTAACCATAATATAAAATAACCTAATCGGGTCTCTGTTTGCCCTACCCTAGAAGTTAAATAGTGCATTTCACACGTCATTTCATGCGCTTTGAGATGCCGCTAAGCCCAATAAGCTATCTGTAATAGAAGCGACGTAAATTGAACAAATGTGATAGAATTTCGTTGAATTCTTATATTAACCAAAATATAAAATGATCTAATCGGGTCTCTGATTGCCCTATCATAGAAGTTTAATAGTGCATTTTACTCGCCATTTCATGCGCCTTCAGATGCCGCTTAGCCCAATAAGCTATCTGAATAGGAGCGACGTAAGTTGAACAAACGTGATAGAATTTCCCTGAAATCTTATATTAAACAAAATATAAAATGATCTAATCGGGTCTCTGATTGTCCTATCATAGAAGATTAGTAGTGCATTTTACTCGCCATTCCACGCGCTTTAAGATGCCGCCTAGCCCAGTACGCTGTCTGAAATAGAAGCGACGTAAATTGAACAAGTGTGATAGAATCTCGCTGAATACTTATATTAACCTTAATGTAAAATGATGTAATCGGGTCTCTGTTCGCCCTACCCTAGAAGTTTAATAGTGCATTTCACTCGTCATTTCATGCGCTTTGAGATGACGCTTAAGCCAATACGCTATCTGAAATAGGAGCGACGTAAGTTGAACAAATGTGACAGAATTACGCTGCATTCTTATATTCACCTTAATGTAAAATGATCTCTTCGGGTCTCTGTTCGCCCTACCCAAGAAGTATAATAGTGCATTTCACTCGTCATTTCATGCGCTTTGAGATGCCGCCTAGCCCAATACGCTATCTGAAATAGGAGCGACGTAAATTGAACAAATGTGATAGAATTTCGCTGAATTCTTATATTAACCAAAGTATAAAATGATCTAGTCTGGTCTCTGATTGCCCTATCATAGAAGTTTAATAGTGCATTTTACTCGCCATTCCACGCGCTTTAAGATGCCGCATGGCCCAGCACGCTATCTGAAACAGGAGCGACGTAAATTGAACAAATGTGATAGAATTTTGCTGACATCTTAAATTAACCATAATATAAAATGATCTAATCGGGTCCCTGTTTGCCCTACCCTAGAAGTTTGATAGTGCATTTCACTCGTCATTTCATGCGCTTTGAGATGCCGCTTAGCCCAATACGCTATCTGAAATAGGAGCGACGTAAATTGAACAAATGTTATAGAATTTCACTGAATTCTTAAATTAACCATAATAAAAAATGATCTAATCGGGTCTCTGATTGCCCTCTCATAGAATTTTAATAGTGCATTTTACTCGCCATTCCACGCGCTTTAAGATGCCGCCTAGCCCAGTACGCTATCTGAAATAGGAGCAACGTAAATTGAACAAATGTGATAGAATTTCGTTGAATTCTTATATTAACCAAAATATAAAATGATCAAATCGGGTCTCTGATTGCCCTATCATCGAAGTTTAATAGTGCATTTTACTCGCCATTCCACGCGCTTTAAGTTGCCGCCTAGTCCAGTACGCTGTCTGAAATAGGAACAACGTAAATTGAACAAATGTGAGAGAATTTTGCTGAATTCTTAAATTAACCATAATATAAAATGATCTAATCGGGTCCCTGTTTGCCCTACCCTAGAAGTTTGATAGTGCATTTCACTCGTCATTTCATGCGCTTTGAGATGCCGCTTAGCCCAATACGCTATCTGAAATAGGAGCGACGTAAATTGAACAAATGTTATAGAATTTCGCTGAATTCTTATATTAACCAAAGTATAAAATGATCTAATCTGGTCTCTGATTGCCCTATCATAGAAGGTTAATAGTGCATTTTACTCGCCATTCCACGCGCTTTAAGATGCCGCCTAGTCCAGTACGCTGTCTGAAATAGAAGCGACGTAAATTGAACAAGTGTGATAGAATCTCGCTGAATACTTATATTAACCTTAATGTAAAATGATCTAATCGGGTCTCTGTTCGCCCTACCCTAGAAGTTTAATAGTGCATTTTACTCGTCATTTCATGCGCTGTGAGATGCCGCTTAGCCTAATACGCTATCTGAAATTGGAGCGATATAAGTTGAACAAATGTGTTAGAATTTCACTGAATTCTTTTATTAACCATAATGTAAAATGATCTAATCGGATCTCTGTTCGCCCGAGCCTAGAACTTTAATTGTGTATTTCATTCGCCATTTCAAACGCTTTGAGATGCCGCTTTGCCCAATACGCTATCTGAAATAGGAGCGACGTAAATTGAACAAATGTGATAGAATTTCACTGAATTCTTATATTAACCAAAGTATAAAATGATCTAGTCTGGTCTCTGATTGCCCTATCATAGAAGGTTAATAGTGCATTTTGCTCGCCATTCGGCACGCTTTAAGATGCCGCCTAGCCCAGTACGCTGTCTGAAATAGGAGCGACGTAAATTGAACAAATGTGATAGAATCTCGCTGAATACTTATATTAACCTTAATGTAAAATGATCTAATCGTGTCTCTGTTCGCCCTACCCTAGAAGTTTAATAGTGCATTTCACTCGTCATTTCATGCGCTTTGAGACGCCGCTTCGCCCAATAAGCTATTTGAAATAGGAGCGACGTAAATTGAACTAATGTGATAGAATTTCGCTGAATTCTTAAAGTAACCTTAATATAAAATGATCTAATCGGGTCTCTGTTTGCCCTACCCTAGAAGTTTAATAGTGCATTTCACTCGTCATTTCATGCGCTTTGAGATGCCGCTAAGCACAATAAGCTATGTGGAATAGCAGCGACGTAAATTGAACAAACGTGAAAGAATTACGCCGCATTCTTATATTAACCGTAATATAAAATGATCTAGTCGGGTCTCTGTTTGCCTTATCCTAGAAGTTTAATAGTGCATTTTACTCGCCATTCCACGCGCTTTAAGATGCCGCCTAGCCCAGTGCGCTACCTGAAATAGGAGCGACGTAAGTTGAACAAATGTGATAGAATTTTGCTGAATTCTTAAATTAACCACAATATAAAATGATCTAATCGGGTCTCTGTTTGCCCTACCCTAGTAGTTTAATTGTGCATTTTACTCGCCATTTCATGCGCTTTTCGATGCCGCTTATCCCAATACGCTATCTGAAATAGGAGCGACGTACGTTGAACAAATGTGATAGAATTTCGCTTAATTCTTTTAAGAACCATAATGTAAAATGATCTAATCGGGTCTCTGTTCGCCCTAGCCTAGAAGTTTAATAGTGCATTTTACTCGCCATTTCATGCGCTTTGAGATGCCGCTTATCCCAATACGCTATCTGAAATAGGAGCGACGTAAATTGAACAAATGTGATAGAATTTCCCTGAAATCTTATATTAAACAAAATATAAAATGATCTAATCGGGTCTCTGATTGCCCTATCATAGAAGTTTAGCAGTGCATTTTACTCGCCATTCCACGCGCTTTAAGATGCCGCCTAGCCCAGTACGCTATCTAAATTAGGAGCGACGTAAGTTGAACAAATGTGATAGAATTACGCTGAGTTCTTATATTAACCGTAATATAAAATGATCTAATCGGGTCTCTGTTTGCCTTATCCTAGAAGTTTAGTATTGCATTTTACTCGCCATTTCATGCGCATTGAGATACCGCTTAGCCCAATACGCTATCTGAAATAGGAGCGACGTATATTGAACAAATGTGATAGAATTTGGCTGAATTCTTAAATTAACTATAATATAAAATGATCTAATCGGGTCACTGATTGCCCTACCCTAGAAGTTTAATAGTGCATTTTGCTCGCCATTTCATGCGCTTTGAGATGCCGCTTAGCCCAATACGCTATCTGAAATATGAGCGACGTAAATTGAACAAATGTGATAGAATTTCGCTGAATTCTTATATTAACCAAAATATAAAATGATCTAATCGGGTCTCTGTTTGCATTATCCTAGAAGTTTAGTATTGCATTTTACTCGCCATTTCATGCGCTTTGAGATGCCGCTTAGCCGAATACGCTATCTGAAATAGGAGCGACGTAAATTGAACAAATGTGATAGAATTTCGCTGAATTCTTAAATTAACTATAATATAAAATGATTTAATCGGGTCTCTGTTGGTCCTACCCTAGAAGTTTAATAGTGCATTTTACTCGCCATTTCATGCGCTTTGAGATGCCGCTTACTGCAATACGCTATCTGAAATATGAGCGACGTAAATTGAACAAATGTGATAGAATTTCGCTGAATTCTTATATTAACCAAAATATAAAATGATCTAATCGGGTCTCTGTTTGCCCTACCCTAGAAGTTTAATAATGCATTTCAGTCGTCATTTCATGCGCTTTGAGATGCCGCTAAGCACAATAAGCTATCTGAAATACGAGCGACGTAAATAGAACAATTGTGATTGAATTTCGCTGAATTCTTATATTAACCAAAATATAAAATGATCTAATCGGGTCTCCGATTGCCCTATCATAGAAGATTAATAGTGCATTTTACTCGCCACTCCACGCGCTTTAGGGTGCCGCCTAGCCCAGTACGCTATCCGAAATAGGAGCGACGTACATTGAGCAAATGTGATAGAATTTTGCTGAATTCTTAAATTAACCATAATATAAAATGATCTAATCGGGTCTCTGTTTGCCTTATCCTATAAGTTGGATAGTGCATTTTACTCGCCATTTCATGCGTTTTGAGATGCCGCTTAGCCCAATACGCTATCTGAAATAGGAGCGACGTAAATTGAACAAATGTGATAGAATTTTGCTGAATGCTTAAATTAACCACAATATAAAATGATCTAATCGGGTCTCTGTTTGCCTTATCCCAGAAGTTTAATAGTGCATTTCACTCGTCATTTCATGCGCTTTGTGATGCCGCTAAGCACAATAAGCTATCTGGAATAGCAGCGACGTAAATTGAACAAATGTGATAGAATTACGCCGAATTCTTATATTAACCGTAATATAAAATGATCTAATCAGGTCTCTGTTTGCCTTATCCTAGAAGTTTAATAGTACATTTTACTCGCCATTTCATGCGCTTTGAGATGCCGCTTTGCCCAATACGCTATCTGAAATAGGAGCGACGTAAATTAAACAAATGTGATAGAATTTCACTGAATTCTTATATTAACCAAAATAAGAAATGATCTAATCGGGTCTCTGTTGGCCCTACCCTAGAAGTTTAATAGTGCATTTTACTCGCCATTTCATGCGCTTTGAGATGCCGCTTAGCCCAATACGCTATCTGAAATAGGAGCGACGTAAATTGAACAAATGTGATAGAATTTTGCTGAATGCTTAAATTAACCACAATATAAAATGATCTAATCGGGTCTCTGTTTGCCCTACCCTATTAGTTTAATTGTGCATTTTACTCGCCATTTCATGCGCTTTGAGATGCCGCTTCGCCCAATACGCTATCTGAAATAGGAGCGACGTAAATTAAACAAATGTGATAGAATTTCCCTGAAATCTTATATTAAAGAAAGTATAAAATGATCTAATCGGGTCTCTGATTGCCCTATCATAGAAGTTTAGCAGTGCATTTTACTCGCCATTCCACGCGCTTTAAGATGCCGCCTAGCCCAGTACGCTATCTAAATTAGGAGCGACGTAAGTTGAACAAATGAGATAGAATTTCGCTCAATTCTTAAATTAACCATAATATAAAATGATCTAATCGGGTCTCTGTTTGCCCTACCCTAGAACTTTAATAGTGCATTTTATTCGCCATTTCATCCGCTTTGAGATGCCGCTTTGCCCAATACGCTATCTGAAATAGGAGCGACGTAAATTAAACAAATGTGATAGAATTTCACTGAATTCTTATATTAACCAAAATATGAAATGATCTAATCGGGTCTCTGTTGGCCCTACCCTAGAAGTTTAATAGTGCATTTTACTCGCCATTTCATGCGCTTTGAGATGCCGCTTAGCCCAATACGCTATCTGAAATAGGAGCGACGTAAATTGAACAAATGTGATAGAATTTCGCTGAATTCTTAAATTAACTATAATATAAAATGATTTAATCGGGTCTCTGTTGGTCCTACCCTTGAAGTTTAATTGTGCATTTTACTCGCCATTTCATGCGCTTTGAGATGCCGCTTAGTGCAATACGCTATCTGAAATATGAGCGACGTAAATTGAACAAATGTGATAGAATTTCGCTGAATTCTTATATTAACCAAAATATAAAATGATCTAATCGGGTCTCTGTTTGCCCTACCCTAGAAGTTTAATAGTGCATTTCACTCGTCATTTCATGCGCTTTGAGATGCCGCTAAGCACAATAAGCTATCTGAAATACGAGCGACGTAAATAGAACAATTGTGATTGAATTTCGCTGAATTCTTATATTAACCAAAATATAAAATGATCTAATCGGGTCTCTGTTTGCCTTATCCCAGAAGTTTAATAGTGAATTTCACTCGTCATTTCATGCGCTTTGTGATGCCGCTAAGCACAATAAGCTATCTGGAATAGCAGCGACGTAAATTGAACAAATGTGATAGAATTACGCCGAATTCTCATATTAACCGTAATATAAAATGATCTAATCAGGTCTCTGTTTGCCTTATCCTAGAAGTTTAATAGTGCATTTTACTCGCCATTTCATGCGCTTTGAGATGCCGCCTAGCCCAGTACGCTACCTGAAATAGGAGCGACGTAAATTGAACAAATGTGATAGAATTTCCCTGAAATCTTATATTAAACAAAATATAAAATGATCTAATCGGGTCTCTGATTGCCCTATCATAGAAGTTTAGCAGTGCATTTTACTCGCCATTCCACGCGCTTTAAGATGCCGCCTAGCCCAGTACGCTATCTAAATTAGGAGCGACGTAAGTTGAACAAATGTGATAGAATTACGCTGAGTTCTTATATTAACCGTAATATAAAATGATCTAATCGGGTCTCTGTTTGCCTTATCCTAGAAGTTTAGTATTGCATTTTACTCGCCATTTCATGCGCATTGAGATACCGCTTAGCCCAATACGCTATCTGAAATAGGAGCGACGTATATTGAACAAATGTGATAGAATTTGGCTGAATTCTTAAATTAACTATAATATAAAATGAACTAATCGGGTCACTGATTGCCCTACCCTAGAAGTTTAATAGTGCATTTTGCTCGCCATTTCATGCGCTTTGAGATGCCGCTTAGCCCAATACGCTATCTGAAATATGAGCGACGTAAATTGAACAAATGTGATAGAATTTCGCTGAATTCTTATATTAACCAAAATATAAAATGATCTAATCGGGTCTCTGTTTGCATTATCCTAGAAGTTTAGTATTGCATTTTACTCGCCATTTCATGCGCTTTGAGATGCCGCTTAGCCCAATACGCTATCTGAAATAGGAGCGACGTAAATTGAACAAATGTGATAGAATTTCGCTGAATTCTTAAATTAACTATAATATAAAATGATTTAATCGGGTCTCTGTTGGTCCTACCCTAGAAGTTTAATAGTGCATTTTACTCGCCATTTCATGCGCTTTGAGATGCCGCTTACTGCAATACGCTATCTGAAATATGAGCGACGTAAATTGAACAAATGTGATAGAATTTCGCTGAATTCTTATATTAACCAAAATATAAAATGATCTAATCGGGTCTCTGTTTGCCCTACCCTAGAAGTTTAATAATGCATTTCAGTCGTCATTTCATGCGCTTTGAGATGCCGCTAAGCACAATAAGCTATCTGAAATACGAGCGACGTAAATAGAACAATTGTTATTGAATTTCGCTGAATTCTTATATTAACCAAAATATAAAATGATCTAATCGGGTCTCCGATTGCCCTATCGTAGAAGATTAATAGTGCATTTTACTCGCCACTCCACGCGCTTTAGGGTGCCGCCTAGCCCAGTACGCTATCCGAAATAGGAGCGACGTACATTGAGCAAATGTGATAGAATTTTGCTGAATTCTTAAATTAACCATAATATAAAATGATCTAATCGGGTCTCTGTTTGCCTTATCCTATAAGTTGGATAGTGCATTTTACTCGCCATTTCATGCGTTTTGAGATGCCGCTTAGCCCAATACGCTATCTGAAATAGGAGCGACGTAAATTAAACAAATGTGATAGAATTTCACTGAATTCTTATATTAACCAAAATATGAAATGATCTAATCGGGTCTCTGTTGGCCCTACCCTAGAAGTTTAATAGTGCATTTTACTCGCCATTTCATGCGCTTTGAGATGCCGCTTAGCCCAATACGCTATCTGAAATAGGAGCGACGTAAATTGAACAAATGTGATAGAATTACGCCGATTTCTTATATTAACCGTAATATAAAATGATCTAATCAGGTCTCTGTTTGCCTTATCCTAGAAGTTTAATAGTGCATTTTACTCGCCATTTCATGCGCTTTGAGATGCCGCCTAGCCCAGTACGCTACCTGAAATATGAGCGACGAAAGTTGAACAAATGTGATAGAATTTCGCTGAATTATTTTATTAACCAGAATGTAAAATGATCTAATCTGGTCTCTGTTCGCCCTAGCCTAGAAGATTAATAGTGGATTTTACTCGGCATTCCACGCGCTTTAAGATGCCGCCTATCCCAGTACGCTATCTGAAATAGGAGCGACCTAAATTGAACGAATGTGATAGAATTTTGCTGAATTCTTAAATTAACCATAACATAAAATGATCTAATCGGGTCTCTGTTTGCCCTACCCTAGAAGTTTAATAGTGCATTTCACTCGTCATTTCATGCGCTTTGAGATGCCGCTAAGCACAATAAGGTATCTGAAATACGAGCGACGTAAATTGAACAAATGTGATAGAATTTCGCTGAATTCTTATATTAACCAAAATATAAAATGATCTAATCGGGTCTCTGATTGCCCTATCATAGAAGATTAATAGTGCATTTTACTCGCCACTCCACGCGCTTTTGGGTGCCGCCTAGCCCAGTACGCTATCCGAAATAGGAGCGACGTACATTGAACAAATGTGATAGAATTTTGCGGAATTCTTAAATTAACCATAATATAAAATGATCTAATCGGGTCTCTGTTTGCCCTACCCTAGAAGTTTAATAGTGCATTTAGTCGCCATTTCATGCGCTTTGAGATGCCGCTTCGCCCAATACGCTATCTGAAATAGGAGCGACGTAAATTAATCAAATGTGATAGAATTTCCCTGAAATCTTATATTAAACATAATATAAAATGATCTAATCGGGTCTCTGATTGCCCTATCATAGAAGTTTAACAGTGCATTTTACTCGCCATTCCACGCTCTTTAAGATGCCGCCTAGCCCAGTACGCTATCTAAATTAGGAGCGACGGAAGTTAAACAAATGTGATAGAATTACGCTGAATTCTTATATTAACCGTAATATAAAATGATCTATTCGGGTCTCTGTTTGCCTTATCCTAGAAGTTTAGTATTGCATTTTACTCGCCATTTCATGCGCTTTGAGATGCCGCTTAGCCCAATACGCTATCTGAAATATGAGCGACGAAAGTTGAACAAATGTGATAGAATTTCGCTGAATTATTTTATTAACCAGAATGTAAAATGATCTAATCTGGTCTCTGTTCGCCCTAGCCTAGAAGTTTAATAGTGGATTTTACTCGGCATTCCACGCGCTTTAAGATGCCGCCTATCCCAGTACGCTATCTGAAATAGGAGCGACCTAAATTGAACGAATGTGATAGAATTTTGCTGAATTCTTAAATTAACCATAATATAAAATGATCTAATCGGGTCTCTGCTTGCCCCACCCTAGAAGTTTAATAGTGCATTTTAGTCGCCATTTCATGCGCTTTGAGATGCCGCTTCGCCCAATACGCTATCTGAAATAGGAGCGACGTAAATTAAACAAATGTGATAGAATTTCCCTGAAATCTTATATTAAACAAAATATAAAATGATCTAATCGGGTCTCTGATTGCCCTATCATAGAAGTTTAGCAGTGCATTTTACTCGCCATTCCACGCGCATTAAGATGCCGCCTAGCCCAGTACGCTATCTAAATTAGGAGTGACGTAAGTTGAACAAATGTGATAGAATTTCGCTCAATTCTTAAATTAACCATAACATAAAATGATCTAATCGGGTCTCTGTTTGCCCTACCCTAGAAGTTTAATAGTGCATTTTACTCGCCATTTCTTGCGCTTTGAGATGACGCTTAACCCAATACGCTATGTGATATAGGAGCGACGTAAGTTGAACAAATGTGACAGAATTACGCTGCATTCTTATATTCACCTTAATGTAAAAGGATCTAATCGGGTCTCTGTTCGCCCTAGCCTAGAAGTTTAATAGTGCATTTCACTCGTCATTTCATGCGCTTTGAGATGCCGCTGAGCCCAATAAGCTATCTGTAATGGGAGCGACGTAAATTGAACAAATGTGATAGAATTTCGCTGAATTCTTAAATTAACGATAATATAAAATGACCTAATCGGGTCTCTGTTTGCCCTACCCTAGAAGTTTAATAGTGCATTTCACACGTCATTTCATGCGCTTTGAGATGCCGCTAAGCCCAATAAGCTATCTGTAATAGAAGCGACGTAAATTGAACAAATGTGATAGAATTTCGTTGAATTCTTATATTAACCAAAATATAAAATGATCTAATCGGGTCTCTGATTGCCCTATCATAGAAGTTTAATAGTGCATTTTACTCGCCATTTCATGCGCCTTCAGATGCCGCTTAGCCCAATAAGCTATCTGAAATAGGAGCGACGTAAATTGTACAAAGGTGATAGAATTTCCCTGAAATCTTATATTAAACAAAATATAAAATGATCTAATCGGGTCTCTGATTGCCCTATCATAGAAGTTTAACAGTGCATTTCACTCGTCATTTCATGCGCCTTGACATGCCGCTTAGCCCAATAAGCTATCTGAAATAGGAGCGACGTAAATTGAACAAATGTGATAGAATTTCCCTGAAATCTTATATTAAACAAAATATAAAATGATCTAATCGGGCCTCTGATTGCTCTATCATAGAAGTTTAGTAGTGCATTTTACTCGCCCTTCCACGCGCTTTAAGATGCCGCCTAGCCCAGTACGCTATCTGAAATAGGAGCGACGTAAGATGAACAAATGTGATAGAATTATGCTGAATTCTTATATTAATCGTAATATAATATGATCTAATCGGGTCTCTGTTTGCCCTACCCTAGAAGTTTAATAGTGAATTTTATTCGCCATTTCATGCGCTTTGAGATGCCGCATAGCCTAATACGCTATCTGAAATAGGAGCGACGTAAATTTAACAAATGTGATAGAATTTCCGTGAATTCTTATATTAACCTTAATGTAAAATGATCTAATCGGGTCTCTGTTCGCCCTAGCCTAGAAGTTTAACAGTGCATTTTAGTCGCCATTTCATGCGCTTTGAGATCCCGCTTAGCCCAATACGCCATCTGAAATTGGAGCGACGCAAATTGAACAAGTGTGATAGAATTTCCCTGAAATCTTATATTAATCAAAATATAAAATGATCTAATCGGGTCTCTGATTGCTCTATCATAGAAGTTTAGTAGTGCATTTTACTCGCCCTGCCACGCGCTTTAAGATGCCTCCTAGCCCAGTACGCTATCTGAAATAGGAGCGACGTAAGATGAACAAATGTGATAGAATTACGCTGAATTCTTATAATAACCGTAATATAAAATGATCTAATCGGGTCTCCGTTTGCCTTATCCTAAAAGTTTAATAGCGCATTTTACTCGCCATTTCATGCGCTTTGAGAGGCCGCTTAGCCCAATACGCTATCTGAAATAGGAGCGACGTAAATTGAACAAATGTGATAGAATTTCGCTGAATTCTTATATTAACCATAATATAAAATGATCTCATCGGGTCCTTGTTTGCCCTACCCTAGAAGTTTAATAGTGCATTTTACTCGCCATTTCATGCGCTTTCAGATGCCGCATAGCCCAATACGCTGTCTGAAATAGGAGCGACGTAAATTGAATAAATGTGATAGAATTTCCGTGAGTCCTTATATTAACCATAATGTAAAATGATCTAATCGGGTCTCTGTTCGACCTACCATAGAAGTTTAATAGTGCATTTTACTCGCCATTTCATGCGCTTTGAGATGCCGCATTGCCCAATACGCTATCTGAAATAGGAGCGACGTAAATTGAACAAATGTGATAGAATTTCCGTGAATCCTTATATTAACCTTAATGTAAAATGATCTAATCGGGTCTCTGTTCGCCCTACCATAGAAGTCTAATGGTGCATTTCACTCGCCATTTCATGCGCTTTGTGATGCCGCTTAGCCCAATACGCTATCTGAAATAGGAGCGACGTAAGTTGAACAAATGTGATAGAATTTCGCTGAATTCTTTTATTAATCATAATGTAAAATGATCTGATCGGGTCGCTGTTCGCCCTAGCCTAGAAGTTTAATAGTGCATTTTATTCGCCACTTCATGCGCTTTGAGGTGCCGCTTAGCCGAATACGCTATCTGAAATAGGAGCGACGCAAATTAAACAAATGTGATACTATTTCCCTGAAATCTTATATTAAACAAAATATAAAATGATCTAATCGGGTCTCTGATTGCCCTATCATAGAAGTTTAGTAGTGCATTTTACTCGCCATTCCACGCGCTTTAAGATGCCGCCTAGCCCAGTACGCTATCTGAAAGAGGAGCGACGTAAGTTGAACAAATGTGATAGAATTTCCCTGAAATCTTATATTCACCTTAATGTAAAAGGATCTAATCGGGTCTCTGTTCGCCCTAGCCTAGAAGTTTAATAGTGCATTTCACTCGTCATTTCATGCGCTTTGAGATGCCGCTGAGCCCAATAAGCTATCTGTAATAGGAGCGACGTAAATTGAACAAATGTGATAGAATTTCGCTGAATTCTTAAATTAACGATAATATAAAATGACCTAATCGGGTCTCTGTTTGCCCTACCCTAGAAGTTTAATAGTGCATTTCACACGTCATTTCATGCGCTTTGAGATGCCGCTAAGCCCAATAAGCTATCTGTAATAGAAGCGACGTAAATTGAACAAATGTGATAGAATTTCGTTGAATTCTTATATTAACCAAAATATAAAATGATCTAATCGGGTCTCTGATTGCCCTATCATAGAAGTTTAATAGTGCATTTTACTCGCCATTTCATGCGCCTTCAGATGCCGCTTAGCCCAATAAGCTATCTGAAATAGGAGCGACGTAAATTGTACAAATGTGATAGAATTTCCCTGAAATCTTATATTAAACAAAATATAAAATGATCTAATCGGGCCTCTGATTGCCCTATCATAGAAGTTTAACAGTGCATTTCACTCGTCATTTCATGCGCCTTGACATGCCGCTTAGCCCAATAAGCTATCTGAAATAGGAGCGACGTAAATTGAACAAATGTGATAGAATTTCCGTGAAATCTTATATTAAACAAAATATAAAATGATCTAATCGGGTCTCTGTTGCCCTATCATAGAAGTTTAGTAGTGCATTTTACTCGTCATCCCACGCGCTTTAAGGTGCCGCCTAGCCCAGTACGCTATCTGAAATAGGAGCGACGTAAGTTGAACAAATGTGATAGAATTTTGCTCAATTCTTAAATTAACCATAATATAAAATGATCTAATCGGGTCTCTGTTTGCCCTACCCTAGAAGTTTAATAGTGCATTTCACTCGTCACTTTATGCGCTTTGAGATGCCGCTAAGCCCAATAAGCTATCGGAAATAGGAGCGACGTAAATTGAACAAATGTGATAGAATTTCGCAGAATTCTTATGTTAACCAAAATATAAAATGATCTGATCTGGTCTCTGTTCGCCATAGCCTACAAGTTTAATAGTGCATTTTGTTCGCCATTTCATGCGCTTTGTGATGCCGCTTAGCCCAATACGCTATCTGAAATAGGAGCGACGTAAATTGGACAAATGTGATAGAGTTTCCCTGAAATCTTATATTAAACAAAATATAAAATGATCTAATCGGGCCTCTGATTGCTCTATCATAGAAGTTTAGAAGTGCATTTTACTCGCCCTTCCACGCGCTTTAAGATGCCGCCTAGCCCAGTACGCTATCTGAAATAGGAGCGACGTAAATTGAACAAATGTGATAGAATTTCCGTGAATCCTTATATTAACCTTAATGTAAAATGATCTAATCGGGTCTCTGTTCGCCCTACCATAGAAGTCTAATGGTGCATTTCACTCGCCATTTCATGCGCTTTGTGATGCCGCTTAGCCCAATACGCTATCTGAAATAGGAGCGACGTAAGTTGAACAAATGTGACAGAATTACGCTGCATTCTTATATTCACCTTAATGTAAAATGATCTCTTCGGGTCCCTGTTCGCCCTACCCAAGAAGTATAATAGTGCATTTCACTCGTCATTTCATGCGCTTTGAGATGCCGCCTAGCCCAATACGCTATCTGAAATAGGAGCGACGTAAATTGAACAAATGTGATAGAATTTCGCTGAATTCTTATATTAACCAAAGTATAAAATGATCTAGTCTGGTCTCTGATTGCCCTATCATAGAAGTTTAATAGTGCATTTTACTCGCCATTCCACGCGCTTTAAGATGCCGCATGGCCCAGCACGCTATCTGAAACAGGAGCGACGTAAATTGAACAAATGTGATAGAATTTTGCTGACATCTTAAATCAACCATAATATAAAATGATCTAATCGGGTCTCTGTTTGCCCTACCCTAGAAGTTTAATAGTGCATTTTACTCGTCACTTCATGCGCCTTCAGATGCCGCTTAGCCCAATAAGCTATCTGAAATAGGAGCGACGTACATTGAACAAATGTGATAGAATTTTGCTGAATTCTTAAATTAACCATAATATGCAATGATCTAATCGGGTCTCTGTTTGCCCTACCCTAGAAGTTTAATGGTGCATGTTACTCGCCATTTCATGCGCTTTGAGATGCCGCTTAGCCCAATACGCTATCTGAATTAGGAGCGACGAAAGTTGAACAAAGGTGATCGAATTACGCTGAATTCTTATATTAACCGTAATATAAAATGATCTATTCGGGTCTCTGTTTGCCTTATCCTAGAAGTTTAGTATTGCATTTTACTCGCCATTTCATGCGCTTTGAGATGCCGCTTAGCCCAATGCGCTATCTGAAATGGGAGCGACGTAAATTGAACAAATGTGACAGAATTTCCCTGAAATCTTATATTAAACAAAATATAAAATTATCTAATCGGGTCTCTGATTGTCCTATCATAGAAGTTTAACAGTGCATTTTACTCGCCATTCCACGCGCTTTAAGATGCCGCCTAGCCCAGTACGCTATCTAAATTAGGAGCGACGTAAGTTAAACAAATGTGATCGAATTACGCTGAATTCTTATATTAACCGTAATATAAAATGATCTATTCGGGTCTCTGTTTGCCTTATCCTAGAAGTTTAGTATTGCATTTTACTCGCCATTTCATGCGCTTTGAGATGCCGCTTAGCCCAATGCGCTATCTGAAATGGGAGCGACGTAAATTGAACAAATGTGATAGAATTTCCCTGAAATCTTATATTAAACAAAATATAAAATGATCTAATCGGGTCTCTGATAGCCCTATCATAGAAGTTTAGCAGTGCATTTTACTCGCCATTCCACGCGCATTAAGATGCCGCCTAGCCCTGTACGCTATCTAAATTAGGAGCGACGTAAGTCGAACAAATGTGATAGAATTTCGCTCAATTCTTAAATTAACCATAACATAAAATGATCTAATCGGGTCTCTGTTTGCCCTACCCTAGGAGTTTAATAGTGCATTTTACTCGCCATTTCTTGCGCTTTGAGATGACGCTTAACCCAATACGCTATGTGAAATAGGAGCGACGTAAGTTGAACAAATGTGACAGAATTACGCTGCATTCTTATATTCACCTTAATGTAAAAGGATCTAATCGGGTCTCTGTTCGCCCTAGCCTAGAAGTTTAATAGTGCATTTCACTCGTCATTTCATGCGCTTTGAGATGCCGCTGAGCCCAATAAGCTATCTGTAATAGGAGCGACGTAAATTGAACAAATGTGATAGAATTTCGCTGAATTCTTAAATTAACGATAATATAAAATGACCTAATCGGGTCTCTGTTTGCCCTATCCTAGAAGTTTAATAGTGCATTTCAAACGTCATTTCATGCGCTTTGAGATGCCGCTAAGCCCAATAAGCTATCTGTAATAGAAGCGACGTAAATTGAACAAATGTGATAGAATTTCGTTGAATTCTTATATTAACCAAAATATAAAATGATCTAATCGGGTCTCTGATTGCCCTATCATAGAAGTTTAATAGTGCATTTTACTCGCCATTTCATGCGCCTTCAGATGCCGCTTAGCCCAATAAGCTATCTGAAATAGGAGCGACGTAAATTGAACAAATGTGATAGAATTTCCGTGAAATCTTATATTAAACAAAATATAAAATGATCTAATCGGGTCTCTGTTGCCCTATCATAGAAGTTTAGTAGTGCATTTTACTCGTCATCCCACGCGCTTTAAGGTGCCGCCTAGCCCAGTACGCTATCTGAAATAGGAGCGACGTAAGTTGAACAAATGTGATAGAATTTTGCTGAATTCTTAAATTAACCATAATATAAAATGATCTAATCGGGTCTCTGTTTGCCCTACCCTAGAAGTTTAATAGTGCATTTCACTCGTCACTTTATGCGCTTTGAGATGCCGCTATGCCCAATAAGCTTACGGAAATAGGAGCGACGTAAATTGAACAAATGTGATAGAATTTCGCAGAATTCTTATGTTAACCAAAATATAAAATGATCTGATCTGGTCTCTGTTCGCCATAGCCTAGAAGTTTAATAGTGCATTTTGTTCGCCATTTCATGCGCTTTGTGATGCCGCTTAGCCCAATACGCTATCTGAAATAGGAGCGACGTAAATTGGACAAATGTGATAGAGTTTCCCTGAAATCTTATATTAAACAAAATATAAAATGATCTAATCGGGCCTCTGATTGCTCTATCATAGAAGTTTAGAAGTGCATTTTACTCGCCCTTCCACGCGCTTTAAGATGCCGCCTAGCCCAGTACGCTATCTGAAATAGGAGCGACGTAAATTGAACAAATGTGATAGAATTTCCGTGAATCCTTATATTAACCTTAATGTAAAATGATCTAATCGGGTCTCTGTTCGCCCTACCATAGAAGTCTAATGGTGCATTTCACTCGCCATTTCATGCGCTGTGTGATGCCGCTTAGCCCAATACGCTATCTGAAATAGGAGCGACGTAAGTTGAACAAATGTGACAGAATTACGCTGCATTCTTATATTCACCTTAATGTAAAATGATCTCTTCGGGTCCCTGTTCGCCCTACCCAAGAAGTATAATAGTGCATTTCACTCGTCATTTCATGCGCTTTGAGATGCCGCCTAGCCCAATACGCTATCTGAAATAGGAGCGACGTAAATTGAACAAATGTGATAGAATTTCGCTGAATTCTTATATTAACCAAAGTATAAAATGATCTAGTCTCGTCTCTGATTGCCCTATCATAGAAGTTTAATAGTGCATTTTACTCGCCATTCCACGCGCTTTAAGATGCCGCATGGCCCAGCACGCTATCTGAAACAGGAGCGACGTAAATTGAACAAATGTGATAGAATTTTGCTGACATCTTAAATTAACCATAATATAAAATGATCTAATCGGGTCCCTGTTTGCCCTACCCTAGAAGTTTGATAGTGCATTTCACTCGTCATTTCATGCGCTTTGAGATGCCGCTTAGCCCAATACGCTATCTGAAATAGGAGCGACGTAAATTGAACAAATGTTATAGAATTTCACTGAATTCTTAAATTAACCATAATAAAAAATGATCTAATCGGGTCTCTGATTGCCCTCTCATAGAATTTTAATAGTGCATTTTACTCGCCATTCCACGCGCTTTAAGATGCCGCCTAGCCCAGTACGCTATCTGAAATAGGAGCGACGTAAATTGAACAAATGTGATAGAATTTCGTTGAATTCTTATATTAACCAAAATATAAAATGATCAAATCGGGTCTCTGATTGCCCTATCATCGAAGTTTAATAGTGCATTTTACTCGCCATTCCACGCGCTTTAAGTTGCCGCCTAGTCCAGTACGCTGTCTGAAATAGGAACAACGTAAATTGAACAAATGTGAGAGAATTTTGCTGAATTCTTAAATTAACCATAATATAAAATGATCTAATCGGGTCCCTGTTTGCCCTACCCTAGAAGTTTGATAGTGCATTTCACTCGTCATTTCATGCGCTTTGAGATGCCGCTTAGCCCAATACGCTATCTGAAATAGGAGCGACGTAAATTGAACAAATGTTATAGAATTTCGCTGAATTCTTATATTAACCAAAGTATAAAATGATCTAATCTGGTCTCTGATTGCCCTATCATAGAAGGTTAATAGTGCATTTTACTCGCCATTCCACGCGCTTTAAGATGCCGCCTAGTCCAGTACGCTGTCTGAAATAGAAGCGACGTAAATTGAACAAGTGTGATAGAATCTCGCTGAATACTTATATTAACCTTAATGTAAAATGATCTAATCGGGTCTCTGTTCGCCCTACCCTAGAAGTTTAATAGTGCATTTTACTCGTCATTTCATGCGCTGTGAGATGCCGCTTAGCCTAATACGCTATCTGAAATTGGAGCGATATAAGTTGAACAAATGTGTTAGAATTTCACTGAATTCTATTATTAACCATAATGTAAAATGATCTAATCGGATCTCTGTTCGCCCGAGCCTAGAACTTTAATTGTGTATTTCATTCGCCATTTCAAACGCTTTGAGATGCCGCTTTGCCCAATACGCTATCTGAAATAGGAGCGACGTAAATTGAACAAATGTGATAGAATTTCACTGAATTCTTATATTAACCAAAGTATAAAATGATCTAGTCTGGTCTCTGATTGCCCTATCATAGAAGGTTAATAGTGCATTTTGCTCGCCATTCGGCACGCTTTAAGATGCCGCCTAGCCCAGTACGCTGTCTGAAATAGGAGCGACGTAAATTGAACAAATGTGATAGAATCTCGCTGAATACTTATATTAACCTTAATGTAAAATGATCTAATCGTGTCTCTGTTCGCCCTACCCTAGAAGTTTAATAGTGCATTTCACTCGTCATTTCATGCGCTTTGAGACGCCGCTTCGCTCAATAAGCTATTTGAAATAGGAGCGACGTAAATTGAACTAATGTGATAGAATTTCGCTGAATTCTTAAAGTAACCTTAATATAAAATGATCTAATCGGGTCTCTGTTTGCCCTACCCTAGAAGTTTAATAGTGCATTTCACTCGTCATTTCATGCGCTTTGAGATGCCGCTAAGCACAATAAGCTATGTGGAATAGCAGCGACGTAAATTGAACAAACGTGAAAGAATTACGCCGCATTCTTATATTAACCGTAATATAAAATGATCTAATCGGGTCTCTGTTTGCCTTATCCTAGAAGTTTAATAGTGCATTTTACTCGCCATTCCACGCGCTTTAAGATGCCGCCTAGCCCAGTGCGCTACCTGAAATAGGAGCGACGTAAGTTGAACAAATGTGATAGAATTTTGCTGAATTCTTAAATTAACCACAATATAAAATGATCTAATCGGGTCTCTGTTTGCCCTACCCTAGTAGTTTAATTGTGCATTTTACTCGCCATTTCATGCGCTTTTCGATGCCGCTTATCCCAATACGCTATCTGAAATAGGAGCGACGTACGTTGAACAAATGTGATAGAATTTCGCTTAATTCTTTTAAGAACCATAATGTAAAATGATCTAATCGGGTCTCTGTTCGCCCTAGCCTAGAAGTTTAATAGTGCATTTTACTCGCCATTTCATGCGCTTTGAGATGCCGCTTATCCCAATACGCTATCTGAAATAGGAGCGACGTAAATTGAACAAATGTGATAGAATATCCCTGAAATCTTATATTAAACAAAATATAAAATGATCTAATCGGGTCTCTGATTGCCCTATCATAGAAGTTTAGCAGTGCATTTTACTCGCCATTCCACGCGCTTTAAGATGCCGCCTAGCCCAGTACGCTATCTAAATTAGGAGCGACGTAAGTTGAACAAATGTGATAGAATTACGCTGAGTTCTTATATTAACCGTAATATAAAATGATCTAATCGGGTCTCTGTTTGCCTTATCCTAGAAGTTTAGTATTGCATTTTACTCGCCATTTCATGCGCATTGAGATACCGCTTAGCCCAATACGCTATCTGAAATAGGAGCGACGTATATTGAACAAATGTGATAGAATTTGGCTGAATTCTTAAATTAACTATAATATAAAATGATCTAATCGGGTCACTGATTGCCCTACCCTAGAAGTTTAATAGTGCATTTTGCTCGCCATTTCATGCGCTTTGAGATGCCGCTTAGCCCAATACGCTATCTGAAATATGAGCGACGTAAATTGAACAAATGTGATAGAATATCGCTGAATTCTTATATTAACCAAAATATAAAATGATCTAATCGGGTCTCTGTTTGCATTATCCTAGAAGTTTAGTATTGCATTTTACTCGCCATTTCATGCGCTTTGAGATGCCGCTTAGCCGAATACGCTATCTGAAATAGGAGCGACGTAAATTGAACAAATGTGATAGAATTTCGCTGAATTCTTAAATTAACTATAATATAAAATGATTTAATCGGGTCTCTGTTGGTCCTACCCTAGAAGTTTAATAGTGCATTTTACTCGCCATTTCATGCGCTTTGAGATGCCGCTTACTGCAATACGCTATCTGAAATATGAGCGACGTAAATTGAACAAATGTGATAGAATTTCGCTGAATTCTTATATTAACCAAAATATAAAATGATCTAATCGGGTCTCTGTTTGCCCTACCCTAGAAGTTTAATAATGCATTTCAGTCGTCATTTCATGCGCTTTGAGATGCCGCTAAGCACAATAAGCTATCTGAAATACGAGCGACGTAAATAGAACGATTGTGATTGAATTTCGCTGAATTCTTATATTAACCAAAATATAAAATGATCTAATCGGGTCTCCGATTGCCCTATCATAGAAGATTAATAGTGCATTTTACTCGCCACTCCACGCGCTTTAGGGTGCCGCCTAGCCCAGTACGCTATCCGAAATAGGAGCGACGTACATTGAGCAAATGTGATAGAATTTTGCTGAATTCTTAAATTAACCATAATATAAAATGATCTAATCGGGTCTCTGTTTGCCTTATCCTATAAGTTGGATAGTGCATTTTACTCGCCATTTCATGCGTTTTGAGATGCCGCTTAGCCCAATACGCTATCTGAAATAGGAGCGACGTAAATTGAACAGATGTGATAGAATTTTGCTGAATGCTTAAATTAACCAGAATATAAAATGATCTAATCGGGTCTCTGTTTGCCCTACCCTATTAGTTTAATTGTGCATTTTACTCGCCATTTCATGCGCTTTGAGATGCCGCTTCGCCCAATACGCTATCTGAAATAGGAGCGACGTAAATTAAACAAATGTGATAGAATTTCCCTGAAATCTTATATTAAACAAAATATAAAATGATCTAATCGGGTCTCTGATTGCCCTATCATAGAAGTTTAGCAGTGCATTTTACTCGCCATTCCACGCGCTTTAAGATGCCGCCTAGCCCAGTACGCTATCTAAATTAGGAGCGACGTAAGTTGAACAAATGAGATAGAATTTCGCTCAATTCTTAAATTAACCATAATATAAAATGATCTAATCGGGTCTCTGTTTGCCCTACCCTAGAACTTTAATAGTGCATTTTATTCGCCATTTCATCCGCTTTGAGATGCCGCTTTGCCCAATACGCTATCTGAAATAGGAGCGACGTAAATTAAACAAATGTGATAGAATTTCACTGAATTCTTATATTAACCAAAATATGAAATGATCTAATCGGGTCTCTGTTGGCCCTACCCTAGAAGTTTAATAGTGCATTTTACTCGCCATTTCATGCGCTTTGAGATGCCGCTTAGCCCGATACGCTATCTGAAATAGGAGCGACGTAAATTGAACAAATGTGATAGAATTTCGCTGAATTCTTAAATTAACTATAATATAAAATGATTTAATCGGGTCTCTGTTGGTCCTACCCTTGAAGTTTAATTGTGCATTTTACTCGCCATTTCATGCGCTTTGAGATGCCGCTCAGTGCAATACGCTATCTGAAATATGAGCGACGTAAATTGAACAAATGTGATAGAATTTCGCTGAATTCTTATATTAACCAAAATATAAAATGATCTAATCGGGTCTCTGTTTGCCCTACCCTAGAAGTTTAATAGTGCATTTCACTCGTCATTTCATGCGCTTTGAGATGCCGCTAAGCACAATAAGCTATCTGAAATACGAGCGACGTAAATAGAACAATTGTGATTGAATTTCGCTGAATTCTTATATTAACCAAAATATAAAATGATCTAATCGGGTCTCTGTTTGCCTTATCCCAGAAGTTTAATAGTGAATTTCACTCGTCATTTCATGCGCTTTGTGATGCCGCTAAGCACAATAAGCTATCTGGAATAGCAGCGACGTAAATTGAACAAATGTGATAGAATTACGCCGAATTCTTATATTAACCGTAATATAAAATGATCTAATCAGGTCTCTGTTTGCCTTATCCTAGAAGTTTAATAGTGCATTTTACTCGCCATTTCATGCGCTTTGAGATGCCGCCTAGCCCAGTACGCTACCTGAAATAGGAGCGACGTAAATTGAACAAATGTGATAGAATTTCCCTGAAATCTTATATTAAACAAAATATAAAATGATCTAATCGGGTCTCTGATTGCCCTATCATAGAAGTTTAGCAGTGCATTTTACTCGCCATTCCACGCGCTTTAAGATGCCGCCTAGCCCAGTACGCTATCTAAATTAGGAGCGACGTAAGTTGAACAAATGTGATAGAATTACGCTGAGTTCTTATATTAACCGTAATATAAAATGATCTAATCGGGTCTCTGTTTGCCTTATCCTAGAAGTTTAGTATTGCATTTTACTCGCCATTTCATGCGCATTGAGATACCGCTTAGCCCAATACGCTATCTGAAATAGGAGCGACGTATATTGAACAAATGTGATAGAATTTGGCTGAATTCTTAAATTAACTATAATATAAAATGAACTAATCGGGTCACTGATTGCCCTACCCTAGAAGTTTAATAGTGCATTTTGCTCGCCATTTCATGCGCTTTGAGATGCCGCTTAGCCCAATACGCTATCTGAAATAGGAGCGACGTAAATTGAACAAATGTGATAGAATTTCGCTGAATTCTTATATTAACCAAAATATAAAATGATCTAATCGGGTCTCTGTTTGCATTATCCTAGAAGTTTAGTATTGCATTTTACTCGCCATTTCATGCGCTTTGAGATGCCGCTTAGCCCAATACGCTATCTGAAATAGGAGCGACGTAAATTGAACAAATGTGATAGAATTTCGCTGAATTCTTAAATTAACTATAATATAAAATGATTTAATCGGGTCTCTGTTGGTCCTACCCTAGAAGTTTAATAGTGCATTTTACTCGCCATTTCATGCGCTTTGAGATGCCGCTTACTGCAATACGCTATCTGAAATATGAGCGACGTAAATTGAACAAATGTGATAGAATTTCGCAGAATTCTTATATTAACCAAAATATAAAATGATCTAATCGGGTCTCTGTTTGCCCTACCCTAGAAGTTTAATAATGCATTTCAGTCGTCATTTCATGCGCTTTGAGATGCCGCTAAGCACAATAAGCTATCTGAAATACGAGCGACGTAAATAGAACAATTGTGATTGAATTTCGCTGAATTCTTATATTAACCAAAATATAAAATGATCTAATCGGGTCTCCGATTGCCCTATCGTAGAAGATTAATAGTGCATTTTACTCGCCACTCCACGCGCTTTAGGGTGCCGCCTAGCCCAGTACGCTATCCGAAATAGGAGCGACGTACATTGAGCAAATGTGATAGAATTTTGCTGAATTCTTAAATTAACCATAATATAAAATGATCTAATCGGGTCTCTGTTTGCCTTATCCTATAAGTTGGATAGTGCATTTTACTCGCCATTTCATGCGTTTTGAGATGCCGCTTAGCCCAATACGCTATCTGAAATAGGAGCGACGTAAATTAAACAAATGTGATAGAATTTCACTGAATTCTTATATTAACCAAAGTATGAAATGATCTAATCGGGTCTCTGTTGGCCCTACCCTAGAAGTTTAATAGTGCATTTTACTCGCCATTTCATGCGCTTTGAGATGCCGCTTAGCCCAATACGCTATCTGAAATAGGAGCGACGTAAATTGAACAAATGTGATAGAATTACGCCGAATTCTTATATTAACCGTAATATAAAATGATCTAATCAGGTCTCTGTTTGCCTTATCCTAGAAGTTTAATAGTGCATTTTACTCGCCATTTCATGCGCTTTGAGATGCCGCCTAGCCCAGTACGCTACCTGAAATAGGAGCGACGTAAATTGAACAAATGTGATAGAATATCCCTGAAATCTTATATTAAACAAAATATAAAATGATCTAATCGGGTCTCTGATTGCCCTATCATAGAAGTTTAGCAGTGCATTTTACTCGCCATTCCACGCGCTTTAAGATGCCGCCTAGCCCAGTACGCTATCTAAATTAGGAGCGACGTAAGTTGAACAAATGTGATAGAATTACGCTGAGTTCTTATATTAACCGTAATATAAAATGATCTAATCGGGTCTCTGTTTGCCTTATCCTAGAAGTTTAGTATTGCATTTTACTCGCCATTTCATGCGCATTGAGATACTGCTTAGCCCAATACGCTATCTGAAATAGGAGCGACGTATATTGAACAAATGTGATAGAATTTGGCTGAATTCTTAAATTAACTATAATATAAAATGATCTAATCGGGTCACTGATTGCCCTACCCTAGAAGTTTAATAGTGCATTTTGCTCGCCATTTCATGCGCTTTGAGATGCCGCTTAGCCCAATACGCTATCTGAAATATGAGCGACGTAAATTGAACAAATGTGATAGAATTTCGCTGAATTCTTATATTAACGAAAATATAAAATGATCTAATCGGGTCTCCGATTGCCCTATCATAGAAGATTAATAGTGCATTTTACTCGCCACTCCACGCGCTTTAGGGTGCCGCCTAGCCCAGTACGCTATCCGAAATAGGAGCGACGTACATTGAGCAAATGTGATAGAATTTTGCTGAATTCTTAAATTAACCATAATATAAAATGATCTAATCGGGTCTCTGTTTGCCTTATCCTATAAGTTGGATAGTGCATTTTACTCGCCATTTCATGCGTTTTGAGATGCCGCTTAGCCCAATACGCTATCTGAAATAGGAGCGACGTAAATTGAACAAATGTGATAGAATTTTGCTGAATGCTTAAATTAACCACAATATAAAATGATCTAATCGGGTCTCTGTTTGCCCTACCCTATTAGTTTAATTGTGCATTTTACTCGCCATTTCATGCGCTTTGAGATGCCGCTTCGCCCAATACGCTATCTGAAATAGGAGCGACGTAAATTAAACAAATGTGATAGAATTTCCCTGAAATCTTATATTAAACAAAATATAAAATGATCTAATCGGGTCTCTGATTGCCCTATCATAGAAGTTTAGCAGTGCATTTTACTCGCCATTCCACGCGCTTTAAGATGCCGCCTAGCCCAGTACGCTATCTAAATTAGGAGCGACGTAAGTTGAACAAATGAGATAGAATTTCGCTCAATTCTTAAATTAACCATAATATAAAATGATCTAATCGGGTCTCTGTTTGCCCTACCCTAGAACTTTAATAGTGCATTTTATTCGCCATTTCATCCGCTTTGAGATGCCGCTTTGCCCAATACTCTATCTGAAATAGGAGCGACGTAAATTAAACAAATGTGATAGAATTTCACTGAATTCTTATATTAACCAAAATATGAAATGATCTAATCGGGTCTCTGTTGGCCCTACCCTAGAAGTTTAATAGTGCATTTTACTCGCCATTTCATGCGCTTTGAGATGCCGCTTAGCCCAATACGCTATCTGAAATAGGAGCGACGTAAATTGAACAAATGTGATAGAATTTCGCTGAATTCTTAAATTAACTATAATATAAAATGATTTAATCGGGTCTCTGTTGGTCCTACCCTTGAAGTTTAATAGTGCATTTTACTCGCCATTTCATGCGCTTTGAGATGCCGCTTAGTGCAATACGCTATCTGAAATATGAGCGACGTAAATTGAACAAATGTGATAGAATTTCGCTGAATTCTTATATTAACCAAAATATAAAATGATCTAATCGGGTCTCTGTTTGCCCTACCCTAGAAGTTTAATAGTGCATTTCACTCGTCATTTCATGCGCTTTGTGATGCCGCTAAGCACAATAAGCTATCTGGAATAGCAGCGACGTAAATTGAACAAATGTGATAGAATTACGACGAATTCTTATATTAACCGTAATATAAAATGATCTAATCAGGTCTCTGTTTGCCTTATCCTAGAAGTTTAATAGTGCATTTTACTCGCCATTCCACGCGCTTTAAGATGCCGCCTAGCCCAGTACGCTACCTGAAATAGGAGCGACGTAAGTTGAACAAATGTGATAGAATTACGCTGAATTCTTATATTAACCGTAATATAAAATGATCTAATCGGGTCTCTCTTTGCCTTATCCTAGAAGTTTGATAGTGCATTTTACTCGACATTTCATGCGCTTTGAGATGCCGCTTAGTCCAATACGCTATCTGAAATAGGAGCGACGTAAAATGAACAAATGTGATAGAATTTAGCTGAATGCTTAAATTAACCACAATATAAAATGATCTAATCGGGTCTCTGTTTGCCCTACCCTATTAGTTTAATTGTGCATTTTACTCGCCATTTCATGCGCTTTGAGATGCCGCTTATCCCAATACGCTATCTGAAATAGGAGCGACGTAAATTGAACAAATGTGATAGAATTTTGCTGAATTCTTAAATTAACCATAATATAAAATGATCTAATCGGGTCTCTGTACGCCCTACCATAGAAATCTAATAGTGCATTTTACTCGCCATTCCACGCGCCTTAAGATGCCGCCTAGCCCAGTACGCTGTCTGAAATAGGAGCGACGTAAATTGAACAAATGTGATAGAATTTCGCTGAATTCTTAAATTAACCATAATATCAAATGATCTAATCGGGTCTCTGTTTGCCCTACACTAGAAGTTTAATAGTGCATTTCACTCGTCATTTCATGCGCTTTGAGACGCCGCTTCGCCCAATAAGCTATTTGAAACAGGAGCGACGTAAGTTGAACAAATGTGATAGAATTTCGCTGAATCCTTAAAGTAACCTTAATATAAAATGATCTAATCGGGTCTCTGGTTTCCCTACCATAGAAGTTTGATAGTGCATTTTACTCGCCATTCCACGCGCCTTAAGATGCCGCCTAGCCCAGTGCGCTACCTGAAATAGGAGCGACGTAAATTTAACAAATGTGATAGAATTTCGCTGAATTCTTATATTAACCAAGGTAAAAAATGATCTAGTCTGGTCTCTGATTGCCCTATCATAGAAGGTTAATAGTGCATTTTACTCGCCATTCCACACGCTTTAAGATGCCGCCTAGCCCAGTACGCTATCTAAATTAGGAGCGACGTAAGTTGAACAAATGTGATAGAATTTCGCTGAATTCTTAAATTAACCATAACATAAAATGATCTAATCGGGTCTCTGTTTGCCCTACCCTAGAAGTTTAATAGTGCATTTCACTCATCATTTCATGCGCTTTGAGATGCCGCTAAGCACAATAAGCTATCTGAAATACGAGCGACGTAAATTGAACAAATGTGATAGAATTTCGCTGAATTCTTATATTAACCAAAATATAAAATGATCTAATCGGGTCTCTGATTGCCCTATCATAGAAGATTAATAGTGCATTTTACTCGCCACTCCACGCGCTTTAGGGTGCCGCCTAGCCCAGTACGCTATCCGAAATAGGAGCGACGTACATTGAACAAATGTGATAGAATTTTGCTGAATTCTTAAATTAACCATAATATAAAATGATCTAATCGGGTCTCTGTTTGCCCTACCCTAGAAGTTTAATAGTGCATTTTAGTCGCCATTTCATGCGCTTTGAGATGCCGCTGCGCCCAATACGCTATCTGAAATAGGAGCGACGTAAATTGAACAAATGTGATAGAATTTCCCTGAAATCTTATATTAAACAAAATATAAAATGATCTAATCGGGTCTCTGATTGCCCTATCATAGAAGTTTAGCAGTGCATTTTACTCGCCATTCCACGCGCTTTAAGATGCCGCCTAGCCCAGTACGCTATCTAAATTAGCAGCGACGTAAGTTGAACAAATGTGATAGAATTACGCTGAATTCTTATATTAACCGTAATATAAAATAATCTAATCGGGTCTCTGTTTGCCTTATCCTAGAAGTTTAGTATTGCATTTTACTCGGCATTTCATGTCCTTTGAGATACCGCTTAGCCCAATACGCTATCAGAAATAGGAGCGACGTAAATTGAGCAAATGTGATAGAATTTTGCTGAATTCTTAAATTAACCATAATATAAAATGATCTAATCGCGTCACTGTTTGCCCTACCCCAGAAGTTTAATAGTGCATTTCACTCGTCATTCCATGCGCTTTGAGATGCCGCTAAGCCCAATAAGCTATCTGTAATAGGAGCGACGTAAATGTTACAAATGTGATAGAATTTCGTTGAATTCTTATATTAAACAAAATATAAAATGAGCTAATCGGGTCTCTGATTGCCCTATCATAAAAGTTGAGCAGTGTATTTTACTCGCCATTCCACGCGCTTTAAGATGGCGCCTAGCCCAGTACGCTATCTGAAATAGGAGCGACGTAAGTTGAACAAATGTGATAGAGTTTCGCTGAATTCTTTTATTAACCATAATGTAAAATGATCTAATCGGGTCTCTGTTCGCCCTAGCCTAGAACTTTAATAGTGCATTTTATTCGCCATTTCATACGCTTTGAGATGCCGCTTTGCCCAATACGCTATCTGAAATAGGAGCGACGTAAATTGAACAAATGTGATAGAATTTCACTGAATCCTTATATTAACCAAAATATAAAATGATCTAATCGGGTCTCTGATTGCCCTAGGATAGAAGTTTAATAGTGCATTTTACTCGCCATTTCATGCGCCTTCAGATGCCGCTTAGCCCAATAAGCTATCTGAAATAGGAGCGACGTAAATTGAACAAATGTGATAGAATTTCCCTGAAATCTTATATTAAACAAAATATAAAATGATCTAATCGGGTCTCTGGTTGCCCTATCATAGAAGTTTAACAGTGCATTTCACTCGTCATTTCATGCGCTTTGACATGCCGCTTAGCCCAATAACCTATCTGAAATAGGAGCGACGTAAATTGAACAAATGTGATAGAATTTCGCTGAATTCTTATATTAAACAAAATATAAAATGATCTAATCGGATCTCTGTTTGCCCTACCCTAGAAGTTTAATCGTGCATTTTACACGCCATTTCATGCGCTTTGAGATGCCGCTTAGCCCAATAGGCTATCTGAAATAGGAGCGACGTAAATTTAACAAATGTGATAGAATCTCGCTGAAGACTTATATTAACCTTAATGTAAAATGATCTAATCGGGTCTCTGTTCGCCCTACCGTAGAAGTTTAATAGTGAATTTTACTCGCCATTTCATGCGCTTTGAGATGACGCTTAACCCAATACGCTATCGGAAATAGGAGCGACGTGAGTTGAACAAATGTGACAGAATTACGCTGCATTCTTATATTCACCTTAATGTAAAATGATCTCTTCGGGTCTCTGTTCGCCCTACCCTAGAAGTATAATAGTGCATTTCACTCGTCATTTCATGCGCTTTGAGACGCCGCTTCGCCCAATGAGCTATTTGAAATAGGAGCGACGTAAATTGAACAAATGTGATAGGATTTCGCTGAATTCTTAAAGTAACCTTAATATAAAATGATCTAATCGGGTCTCTGGTTTCCCTACCATAGAAGTTTCATTGTGCATTTTACTCGCCATTCCACGCGCCTTAAGATGCCGCATAGCACAGTACGCTATCTCAAATAGGAGCCACGTAAATTGAACAAATGTGATAGAAATTCGCTGAATTCTTAAAGTAACCTTAATATAAAATGATCTAATCGGGTCTCTGTTTGCCCTACCCTAGAAGTTTAATAGTGCATTTCACTCGTCATTTCATGCGCTTTGAGATGCCGCTAAGCACAATAAGCTATCTGGAATAGCAGCGACGTAAATTGAACAAATGTGAAAGAACTACGCCGAATTCTTATATTAACCGTAATATAAAATGATCTAATCGGGTCTCTGTTTGCCTTATCCTAGAAGTTTAATAGTGAATTTTACTCGCCATTCCACGCGCTTTAAGGTGCCGCCTAGCCCAGTGCGCTGCCTGAAATAGGAGCGACGTAAGTTGAACAAATGTGATAGAATTACGCTGAATTCTTATATTAACCGTAATATAAAATGATCTAATCGGGTCTCTGTTTGCCTTATCCTAGAAGTTTGATAGTGCATTTTACTGGCCATTTCATGCGCTTTGAGATGCCGCTTTGCCCAATACGCCATCTGAAATAGGAGCCACGTAAATTGAACAAATGTGATAGAATTTCCCTGAAATCTTATATTAAACAAAATATAAAATGATCTAATCGGGTCTCTGATTGCCCTATCATAGAAGTTTAGCAGTGCATTTTACTCGCCATTCCACGCGCTTTAAGATGCCGCCTAGCCCAGTACGCTATCTAAATTAGCAGCGACGTAAGTTGAACAAATGTGATAGAATTACGCTGAATTCTTATATTAACCGTAATATAAAATAATCTAATCGGGTCTCTGTTTGCCTTATCCTAGAAGTTTAGTATTGCATTTTACTCGGCATTTCATGTCCTTTGAGATACCGCTTAGCCCAATACGCTATCAGAAATAGGAGCGACGTAAATTGAGCAAATGTGATAGAATTTTGCTGAATTCTTAAATTAACCATAATATAAAATGATCTAATCGCGTCACTGTTTGCCCTACCCCAGAAGTTTAATAGTGCATTTCACTCGTCATTCCATGCGCTTTGAGATGCCGCTAAGCCCAATAAGCTATCTGTAATAGGAGCGACGTAAATGTTACAAATGTGATAGAATTTCGTTGAATTCTTATATTAAACAAAATATAAAATGAGCTAATCGGGTCTCTGATTGCCCTATCATAAAAGTTGAGCAGTGCATTTTACTCGCCATTCCACGCGCTTTAAGATGGCGCCTAGCCCAGTACGCTATCTGAAATAGGAGCGACGTAAGTTGGACAAATGTGATAGAGTTTCGCTGAATTCTTTTATTAACGATAATGTAAAATGATCTAATCGGGTCTCTGTTCGCCCTAGCCTAGAACTTTAATAGTGCATTTTATTCGCCATTTCATACGCTTTGAGATGCCGCTTTGCCCAATACGCTATCTGAAATAGGAGCGACGTAAATTGAACAAATGTGATAGAATTTCACTGAATCCTTATATTAACCAAAATATAAAATGATCTAATCGTGTCTCTGATTGCCCTAGGATAGAAGTTTAATAGTGTATTTTGCTCGCCATTTCATGCGCTTTGAGATGCCGCTGAGCCCAATACGCTATGTGAAATAGGAGCGACGTAAATTGAACAAATGTGATAGAATTTCACTGAATTCTTATATTAACCAAAATATAAAATGATCTACTCGTGTCTCCGTTCGCCCTACCATAGAAGTCTAATGGTGCATTTCACTCCCCATTTCATGCGCTTTGAGATGCCGCTGAGCCCAATACGCTATCTGAAATAGGAGCGACGTAAGTTGAACAAATGTGATAGAATTTCGCTGAATTCTTTTATTAACCATAATGTAAAATGATCTGCTCGGGTCTCTGTTCGCCCTAGCCTAGAAGTTTAATAGTGCATTTCACTCGTCATTTCATGCGCTTTGAGATGCCGCTGAGCCCAATAAGCTACCTGTAATAGGAGCGACGTAAATTGAACAAATGTGATAGAATTTCGCTGAATTCTTAAATTAACCATAATATAAAATAACCTAATCGGGTCTTTGTTTGCCCTACCCTAGAAGTTTAATAGTGCATTTCACTCGTCATTTCATGCGCTTTGAGATGCCGCTAAGCCCAATAAGCTATCTGTAATAGAATCGACGTAAATTTAACAAATGTGATAGAATCTCGCTGAAGACTTATATTAACCTTAATGTAAAATGATCTAATCGGGTCTCTGTTCGCCCTACCGTAGAAGTTTAATAGTGAATTTTACTCGCCATTTCATGCGCTTTGAGATGACGCTTAACCCAATACGCTATCGGAAATAGGAGCGACGTGAGTTGAACAAATGTGACAGAATTACGCTGCATTCTTATATTCACCTTAATGTAAAATGATCTCTTCGGGTCTCTGTTCGCCCTACCCTAGAAGTATAATAGTGCATTTCACTCGTCATTTCATGCGCTTTGAGACGCCGCTTCGCCCAATGAGCTATTTGAAATAGGAGCGACGTAAATTGAACAAATGTGATAGGATTTCGCTGAATTCTTAAAGTAACCTTAATATAAAATGATCTAATCGGGTCTCTGGTTTCCCTACCATAGAAGTTTCATTGTGCATTTTACTCGCCATTCCACGCGCCTTAAGATGCCGCCTAGCACAGTACGCTATCTCAAATAGGAGCCACGTAAATTGAACAAATGTGATAGAATTTCGCTGAATTCTTAAAGTAACCTTAATATAAAATGATCTAATCGGGTCTCTGTTTGCCCTACCCTAGAAGTTTAATAGTGCATTTCACTCGTCATTTCATGCGCTTTGAGATGCCGCTAAGCACAATAAGCTATCTGGAATAGCAGCGACGTAAATTGAACAAATGTGAAAGAACTACGCCGAATTCTTATATTAACCGTAATATAAAATGATCTAATCGGGTCACTGTTTGCCTTATCCTAGAAGTTTAATAGTGAATTTTACTCGCCATTCCACGCGCTTTAAGGTGCCGCCTAGCCCAGTGCGCTGCCTGAAATAGGAGCGACGTAAGTTGAACAAATGTGATAGAATTACGCTGAATTCTTATATTAACCGTAATATAAAATGATCTAATCGGGTCTCTGTTTGCCTTATCCTAGAAGTTTGATAGTGCATTTTACTGGCCATTTCATGCGCTTTGAGATGCCGCTTAGCCCAATACGCTAACTGAAATAGGAGCGACGTAAATTGAACAAATGTGATAGAATTTTGCTGAATTCTTAAATTAACCACAATATAAAATGATCTAATCGGGTCTCTGTTTGCCCTACCCTAGTAGTTTAATTGTGCATTTTACTCGCCATTTCATGCGCTTTTCGATGCCGCTTATCCCAATACGCTATCTGAAATAGGAGCGACGTACGTTGAACAAATGTGCTAGAATTTCCCTGACTTCTTTTAAGAACCATAATGTAAAATGATCTAATCGGGTCTCTGTTCGCCCTAGCCTAGAAGTTTAATAGCGCATTTTATTCGCCATTTCATGCGCCTTGAGATGCCGGTTAGCCCAATACGCTATCTGAAATAGGAGCGACGTAAATTGAACAAATGTGATAGAATTTTGCTGAATTCTTAAATTAACCATAATATAAAATGATCTAATCGGGTGTCTGTTTGCCGTTCCCTAGAAGCTTAATATTGCATTTTACTCGCCATTTCATGCGCTTTGAACTGCCGCTTAGTCCAATACGCTATCTGAAATAGGAGCGACGTAAGTTGAAAAAATGTGATAGAATTGCGCTGAATTCTTTTATGAACCATAATGTAAAATGATCTAATCGGGTCTCTGTTCTCCCTAGCCTAGAAGTTTAATAGCGCATTTTATTCTCCATTTCATGCGCTTTGAGATGCCGCTTAGCCCAATACGCTATGTGAAATAGGAGCGACGTAAATTGAACAAATGCGATAGAATTTCCCTGAAATCTTATATTAAACAAAATATAAAATGATCTAATCGGGTCTCTGATTGCCCTATCATAGAAGTTTAGTAGTGCATTTTACTCGCCATTCCACGCGCTTTAAGATGCCGCCTAGCCCAGTACGCTATCGGAAATAGGAGCGACGTAAATTGAACAGATGTGATAAAATTTAGCTGACATCTTAAATTAACCATAATATAAAATGATCTAATCGGGTCTCTGTTTGCCCTACCCAAGAAGTTTAATAGTGCATTTCACTCGTCATTTCATGCGCTTTGAGATGCCGCTAAGCACAATAAGCTATCTGGAATAGCAGCGACGTAAATTGAACAAATGTGAAAGAATTTCGCCGCATTCTTATATTAACCGTAATATAAAATGATCTAATCGGGTCTCTGTTTGCCTTATCCTAGATGTTTAATAGTGCATTTTACTCGCCATTCCACGCGCTTTAATATGCCGCCTAGCCCAGTACGCTACCTGAAATAGGAGCGACGTAAGTTGAACAAATGTGATGGAATTACGCTGAATTCTTATATTAACCGTAATATAAAATGATCTAATCGGGTCTCTGTTTGCCATATCCTGGAAGTTTGATAGTGCATTTTACTGGCCATTTCAGGCGCTTTGAGATGCAGCTTAGCCCAATACGCTATCTGAAATAGGAGCGACGTAAATTGAACAAATGTGATAGAATTTTGCTGAATTCTTAAATTAACCACAATATAAAATGATCTAATCGGGTCTCTGTTTGCCCTACCCTAGTAGTTTAATTGTGCATTTTACTCGCCATTTCATGCGCTTTTCGATGCCGCTTATCCCAATACGCTATCTGAAATAGGAGCGACGTACGTTGAACAAATCTGATAGAATTTCGCTGAATTCTTTTAAGAACCATAATGTGAAATGATCTAATTGGGTCTCTGTTCGCCCTAGCCTAGAAGTCTAATAGCGCATTTTATTCGCCATTTCATGCGCCTTGAGATGCCGCTTAGCCCAATACGTTATCTGAAATAGGAGCGACGTAAATTGAACAAATGTGATAGAATTTCCCTGAAATCTTATATTAAACAAAATATAAAATGATCTAATCGGGTCTCTGATTGCCCTATCATAGAAGTTTAGCAGTGCATTTTACTCGCCATTCTGCGCGCTTTATGATGCCGCCTAGCCCAGTACGCTATCTAAATTAGGAGCGACGTAAGTTGAACAAATGTGATGGAATTACGCTGAATTCTTATATTAACCGTAATATAAAATGATCTAATCGGGTCTCTGTTTGCCTTATCCTAGAAGTTTAGTATTGCATTTTACTCCCCATTTCATGCGCTTTGAGATGCCGCCGAGCCCAGTACGCTATCTGAAATAGGAGCGACGTAAATTGAACAAATGTGATAGAATTTCGCTGAATTCTTAAATTAACTATAATATAAAATGATCTAATCGGGTCACTGATTGCCCTACCCTAGAAGTTTAATAGTGCATTTTGCTCGCCATTTCATGCGCTTCGAGATGCCGCTTAGCCCAATACGCTATCTGAAATATGAGCGACGTAAATTGAACAAATGTGATAGAATTTCGCTGAATTCTTATATTAACCAAAATATAAAATGATCTAATCGGGTCTCTGTTTGCCGTATCCTAGAAGTTTAGTATTGCACTTTACTCGCCATTTCATGCGCTTTGAGATGCCGCTTAGCCCAATACGCTATCTGAAATAGGAGCGACGTAAATTGAACAAATGTGATAGAATTTTGCTGAATTCTTAAATTAACCATAATATAAAATGATCTAATCGGGTCTCTGTTTGCCCTACCCAAGAAGTTTAATAGTGCATTTCACTCGCCATTTCATGCGCTTTGAGATGCCGCTTAGCCCAATGCGCTATCTGAAATAGGAGCGACGTAAATTGAACAAATGTGAAAGAATTTCGCCGCATTCTTATATTAACCGTAATATAAAATGATCTAATCGGGTCTCTGTTTGCCTTATCCTAGATGTTTAATAGTGCATTTTACTCGCCATTCCACGCGCTTTAATATGCCGCCTAGCCCAGTACGCTACCTGAAATAGGAGCGACGTAAGTTGAACAAATGTGATGGAATTACGCTGAATTCTTATATTAACCGTAATATAAAATGATCTAATCGGGTCTCTGTTTGCCATATCCTGGAAGTTTGATAGTGCATTTTACTGGCCATTTCAGGCGCTTTGAGATGCAGCTTAGCCCAATACGCTATCTGAAATAGGAGCGACGTAAATTGAACAAATGTGATAGAATTTTGCTGAATTCTTAAATTAACCACAATATAAAATGATCTAATCGGGTCTCTGTTTGCCCTACCCTAGTAGTTTAATTGTGCATTTTACTCGCCATTTCATGCGCTTTTCGATGCCGCTTATCCCAATACGCTATCTGAAATAGGAGCGACGTACGTTGAACAAATCTGATAGAATTTCGCTGAATTCTTTTAAGAACCATAATGTGAAATGATCTAATTGGGTCTCTGTTCGCCCTAGCCTAGAAGTCTAATAGCGCATTTTATTCGCCATTTCATGCGCCTTGAGATGCCGCTTAGCCCAATACGTTATCTGAAATAGGAGCGACGTAAATTGAACAAATGTGATAGAATTTCCCTGAAATCTTATATTAAACAAAATATAAAATGATCTAATCGGGTCTCTGATTGCCCTATCATAGAAGTTTAGCAGTGCATTTTACTCGCCATTCTGCGCGCTTTATGATGCCGCCTAGCCCAGTACGCTATCTAAATTAGGAGCGACGTAAGTTGAACAAATGTGATGGAATTACGCTGAATTCTTATATTAACCGTAATATAAAATGATCTAATCGGGTCTCTGTTTGCCTTATCCTAGAAGTTTAGTATTGCATTTTACTCCCCATTTCATGCGCTTTGAGATGCCGCCGAGCCCAGTACGCTATCTGAAATAGGAGCGACGTAAATTGAACAAATGTGATAGAATTTCGCTGAATTCTTAAATTAACTATAATATAAAATGATCTAATCGGGTCACTGATTGCCCTACCCTAGAAGTTTAATAGTGCATTTTGCTCGCCATTTCATGCGCTTCGAGATGCCGCTTAGCCCAATACGCTATCTGAAATATGAGCGACGTAAATTGAACAAATGTGATAGAATTTCGCTGAATTCTTATATTAACCAAAATATAAAATGATCTAATCGGGTCTCTGTTTGCCGTATCCTAGAAGTTTAGTATTGCACTTTACTCGCCATTTCATGCGCTTTGAGATGCCGCTTAGCCCAATACGCTATCTGAAATAGGAGCGACGTAAATTGAACAAATGTGATAGAATTTTGCTGAATTCTTAAATTAACCATAATATAAAATGATCTAATCGGGTCTCTGTTTGCCCTACCCTAGAAGTTTAATAGTGCATTTTACTCGCCATTTCATGCGCTTTGAGATGCCGCTTAGCCCAATGCGCTATCTGAAATAGGAGCGACGTAAATTGAACAAATGTGATAGAATTTCGCCGAATTCTTAAATTAACTATAATATAAAATGATCTAATCGGGTCACTGATTGCCCTACCCTAGAAGTTTAATAGTGCATTTTACTCGCCATTTCATGCGCTTTGAGATGCCGCTTAGCCCAATACGCTATCTGAAATATGAGCGACGAAAGTTGAACAAATGTGATAGAATTTCGCTGAATTATTTTATTAACCAGAATGTAAAATGATCTAATCTGGTCTCTGTTCGCCCTAGCCTTGAAGTTTAATAGTGCATTTTACTCGCCATTCCGCGCGCTTTAAGATGCCGCATAGCCCAGTTCGCTATCTGAAATATGAGCGACGTAAATTGAACAAATGTGATAGAATTTCGCTGAATTCTTATATTAACCAAAATATAAAATGATCTAATCGGGTCTCTGTTTGCCTTATCCTAGAAGTTTAATAGTGCATTTCACTCGTTATTTCATGCGCTTTGAGATGCCGCTAAGCACAATAAGCTATCTGGAATAGCAGCGACGTAAATTGAACAAATGTGATAGAATTACGCTGAATTCTTATATTAACCGTAATATAAAATGATCTAATCCGGTCTCTGTTTGCCTTATCCTAGAAGTTTGATAGTGCATTTTACTCGCCATTTCATGCGCTTTGAGATGCCGCTTAGCCCAACACGCTATCTGAAATAGGAGCGACGTAAATTGAACAAATGTGATAGAATTTCCCTGAAATCTTATATTAAACAAAATATAAAATGATCTAATCGGGTCTCTGATTGCCCTATCATAGAAGTTTAGCAGTGCATTTTACTCGCCATTCCACGCGCTTTAAGATGCCGCCTAGCCCAGTACGCTACCTGAAATAGGAGCGACCTAAATTGAACGAATGTGATAGAATTTCGCTGAATTCTTATATTAACCAAAATATAAAATGATCTAATCGGGTCTCTGTACGCCCTACCATAGAAATCTAATAGTGCATTTTACTCGCCATTTCATGCGCTTTGAGATGCCGCTTAGCCCAATACGCTATCTGAAATAGGAGCGACGTAAATTGAACAAATGTGATAGAATTTTCCTGGAATCTTATATTAAACAAAATATAAAATGATCTAATCGGGTCTCTGATTGCCCTATCATAGAAGTTTAGCAGTGCATTTTACTCGCCATTCCACGCGCTTTAAGATGCCGCCTAGCCCAGTACGCTATCTAAATTAGGAGCGACGTAAGTTGAACAAATGTGATAGAATTACGCTGAATTCTTATATTAACCGTAATATAAAATGATCTAATCGGGTCTCTGTTTGCCTTATCCTAGAAGTTTAGTATTGCATTTTACTCGCCATTTCGTGCGCTTAGAGATGCCGCTTAGCCCAATACGCTATCTGAAACAGGAGCGACGTAAGTTGAAAGAATGTGATAGAATTGCGCTGAATTCTTTTATGAACCATAATGTAAAATGATCTAATCGGGTCTCTGTTCTCCCTAGCCTAGAAGTTTAATAGTGCATTTTATTCTCCATTTCATGCGCTTTGAGATGCCGCTTAGCCCAATACGCTATCTGAAATAGGAGCGACGTAAATTGAACAAATGCGATAGAATTTCCCTGAAATCTTATATTAAACAAAATATAATATGATCTAACCGGGTCTCTCTGATTGCCCTATCATAGAAGTTTAATAGTGCATTTTACTCGCCATTCCACGCGCTTTAAGATGCCGCCTAGCCCAGTACGCTACCTGAACTAGGAGCGACGTAAATTGAACAAATGTGATAGAATTTCGCTGAATTCTTATATTAACCAAAATATAAAATGATCTAATCGGGTCTCTGATTGCCCTATCATAGAAGATTAATAGTGCATTTTACTCGCCACACCACGCGCTTTAGGATGCCGCCTCTCCCAGTACGCTATCCGAAATAGGAGCGACGTAAAGTGAACAAATGTGACAGAATTTTGCTGAATTCTTAAATTAACCATAATATAAAATGATCTAATCCGGTCTGTGTTCACCCTACCATAGAAGTCTAATAGTGCATTTCACTCGCCATTCCACGCGCTTTAAGATGCCGCGGAGCCCAGTACGGTATCTGAAATAGGAGCGACCTAAATTGAACGAATGTGATAGAATTTTGCTGAATTCTTAAATTAACCATAATATAAAATGATCTAATCGGGTCTCTGCTTGCCCTACCCTAGAAGTTTAATAGTGCATTTTAGTCGCCATTTCATGCGCTTTGAGATGCCGCTTCGCCCAATACGCTATCTGAAATAGGAGCGACGAAAGTTGAACAAAGGTGATAGAATTTCGCTGAATTATTTTATTAACCAGAATGTAAAATGATCTAATCTGGTCTCTGTTCGCCCTAGCCTAGAAGTTTAATAGTGCATTTTACTCGCCATTCCACGCGCTTTAAGATGCCGCCTAGCCCAGTACGCTATCTGAAATACGAGCGACGTAAATTGAACAAGAGTGATCGAATTTTGCTGAATTCTTAAATTAACCATAATATAAAATGATCTAATCGGGTCTCAGTTCGCCCTACCATAGAAGTTTAGTAGTGCACTTTACTCGCCATTCCACGCGCTTCAAGATGCCGCCTAGCCCAGTACGCTATCTGAAATAGGAGCGACGTAAATTGAACAAGTGTGATAAAATTTTGCTGACATCTTAAATTAACCATAATATAAAATGATTTAATCGGGTATCTGTTTGCCCTACCCTAGAAGTTTAATAGTGCATTTTACTCGCCATTTCATGCGCCTTCAGATGCCGCTTAGCCCAATACGCTATCTGAAATAGGAGCGACGTAAATTGAACAAATGTGATAGAATTTCGCTGAATTCTTAAATTAACCATAATATAAAATGATCTAATCGGGTCTCTGTTTGCCCTACCCTAGAAGTTTAATAGTGCATTTCACTCGTCATTTCATGCGCTTTGAGATGCCGCTAAGCACAATAAGCTATCTGGAATAGCAGCGACGTAAATTGAACAAATGTGATAGAATTACGCCGAATTCTTATATTAACCGTAATATAAAATGATCTAATCAGGTCTCTGTTTGGCTTATCCTAGAAGTTTAATAGTGCATTTTACTCGCCATTCTACGCGCTTTAAGATGCCGCCTAGCCCAGTACGCTACCTGAAATAGGAGCGACGTAAGTTGAACAAATGTGATAGAATTTTGCTGAATGCTTAAATTAACCACAATATAAAATGATCTAATCGGGTCTCTGTTTGCCCTACCCTAGTAGTTTAATTGTGCATTTTACTCGCCATTTCATGCGCTTTGAGATGCCGCTTATCCGAATACGCTATCTGAAATAGGAGCGACGTAAATTGAACAAATGTGATAGAATTTTGCTGAATTCTTAAATTAACCATAATATAAAATGATCTAATCGGGTCTCTGTACGCCCTACCATAGAAATCTAATAGTGCATTTTACTCGCCATTTCATGCGCTTTGAGATGCCGCTTAGCCCAATACGCTATCTGAAATAGGAGCTACGTAAATTGAACAAATGTGATAGAATTTCCCTGAAATCTTATATTAAACAAAATATAAAATGATCTAATCGGGTCTCTGATTGCCCTATCATAGAAGTTTAGCAGTGCATTTTACTCGCCATTCCACGCGCTTTAAGATGCCGCCTAGCCCAGTACGCTATCTAAATTAGGAGCGACGTAAGTTGAACAAATGAGATAGAATTTCGCTCAATTCTTAAATTAACTATAATATAAAATGATCTAATCGGGTCACTGATTGCCCTACCCTAGAAGTTTAATAGTGCATTTTGCTCGCCATTTCATGCGCTTCGAGATGCCGCTTAGCCCAATACGCTATCTGAAATATGAGCGACGTAAATTGAACAAATGTGATAGAATTTCGCTGAATTCTTATATTAACCAAAATATAAAATGATCTAATCGGGTCTCTGTTTGCCGTATCCTAGAAGTTTAGTATTGCACTTTACTCGCCATTTCATGCGCTTTGAGATGCCGCTTAGCCCAATACGCTATCTGAAATAGGAGCGACGTAAATTGAACAAATGTGATAGAATTTTGCTGAATTCTTAAATTAACCATAATATAAAATGATCTAATCGGGTCTCTGTTTGCCCTACCCTAGAAGTTTAATAGTGCATTTTACTCGCCATTTCATGCGCTTTGAGATGCCGCTTAGCCCAATGCGCTATCTGAAATAGGAGCGACGTAAATTGAACAAATGTGATAGAATTTCGCCGAATTCTTAAATTAACTATAATATAAAATGATCTAATCGGGTCACTGATTGCCCTACCCTAGAAGTTTAATAGTGCATTTTACTCGCCATTTCATGCGCTTTGAGATGCCGCTTAGCCCAATACGCTATCTGAAATATGAGCGACGAAAGTTGAACAAATGTGATAGAATTTCGCTGAATTATTTTATTAACCAGAATGTAAAATGATCTAATCTGGTCTCTGTTCGCCCTAGCCTTGAAGTTTAATAGTGCATTTTACTCGCCATTCCACGCGCTTTAAGATGCCGCATAGCCCAGTTCGCTATCTGAAATATGAGCGACGTAAATTGAACAAATGTGATAGAATTTCGCTGAATTCTTATATTAACCAAAATATAAAATGATCTAATCGGGTCTCTGTTTGCCTTATCCTAGAAGTTTAATAGTGCATTTCACTCGTTATTTCATGCGCTTTGAGATGCCGCTAAGCACAATAAGCTATCTGGAATAGCAGCGACGTAAATTGAACAAATGTGATAGAATTACGCTGAATTCTTATATTAACCGTAATATAAAATGATCTAATCCGGTCTCTGTTTGCCTTATCCTAGAAGTTTGATAGTGCATTTTACTCGCCATTTCATGCGCTTTGAGATGCCGCTTAGCCCAACACGCTATCTGAAATAGGAGCGACGTAAATTGAACAAATGCGATAGAATTTCCCTGAAATCTTATATTAAACAAAATATAAAATGATCTAATCGGGTCTCTGATTGCCCTATCATAGAAGTTTAGCAGTGCATTTTACTCGCCATTCCACGCGCTTTAAGATGCAGCCTAGCCCAGTACGCTACCTGAAATAGGAGCGACCTAAATTGAACGAATGTGATAGAATTTCGCTGAATTCTTATATTAACCAAAATATAAAATGATCTAATCGGGTCTCTGTACGCCCTACCATAGAAATCTAATAGTGCATTTTACTCGCCATTTCATGCGCTTTGAGATGCCGCTTAGCCCAATACGCTATCTGAAATAGGAGCTACGTAAATTGAACAAATGTGATAGAATTTTCCTGGAATCTTATATTAAACAAAATATAAAATGATCTAATCGGGTCTCTGATTGCCCTATCATAGAAGTTTAGCAGTGCATTTTACTCGCCATTCCACGCGCTTTAAGATGCCGCCTAGCCCAGTACGCTATCTAAATTAGGAGCGACGTAAGTTGAACAAATGTGATAGAATTACGCTGAATTCTTATATTAACCGTAATATAAAATGATCTAATCGGGTCTCTGTTTGCCTTATCCTAGAAGTTTAGTATTGCATTTTACTCGCCATTTCGTGCGCTTAGAGATGCCGCTTAGCCCAATACGCTATCTGAAACAGGAGCGACGTAAGTTGAAAGAATGTGATAGAATTGCGCTGAATTCTTTTATGAACCATAATGTAAAATGATCTAATCGGGTCTCTGTTCTCCCTAGCCTAGAAGTTTAATAGTGCATTTTATTCTCCATTTCATGCGCTTTGAGATGCCGCTTAGCCCAATACGCTATCTGAAATAGGAGCGACGTAAATTGAACAAATGCGATAGAATTTCCCTGAAATCTTATATTAAACAAAATATAATATGATCTAACCGGGTCTCTGATTGCCCTATCATAGAAGTTTAGTAGTGCATTTTACTCGCCATTCCACGCGCTTTAAGATGCCGCCTAGCCCAGTACGCTACCTGAACTAGGAGCGACGTAAATTGAACAAATGTGATAGAATTTCGCTGAATTCTTATATTAACCAAAATATAAAATGATCTAATCGGGTCTCTGATTGCCCTATCATAGAAGATTAATAGTGCATTTTACTCGCCACACCACGCGCTTTAGGATGCCGCCTCTCCCAGTACGCTATCCGAAATAGGAGCGACGTAAAGTGAACAAATGTGACAGAATTTTGCTGAATTCTTAAATTAACCATAATATAAAATGATCTAATCCGGTCTGTGTTCACCCTACCATAGAAGTCTAATAGTGCATTTCACTCGCCATTCCACGCGCTTTAAGATGCCGCGGAGCCCAGTACGGTATCTGAAATAGGAGCGACCTAAATTGAACGAATGTGATAGAATTTTGCTGAATTCTTAAATTAACCATAATATAAAATGATCTAATCGGGTCTCTGCTTGCCCTACCCTAGAAGTTTAATAGTGCATTTTAGTCGCCATTTCATGCGCTTTGAGATGCCGCTTCGCCCAATACGCTATCTGAAATAGGAGCGACGAAAGTTGAACAAAGGTGATAGAATTTCGCTGAATTATTTTATTAACCAGAATGTAAAATGATCTAATCTGGTCTCTGTTCGCCCTAGCCAAGAAGTTTAATAGTGCATTTTACTCGCCATTCCACGCGCTTTAAGATGCCGCCTAGCCCAGTACGCTATCTGAAATACGAGCGACGTAAATTGAACAAGAGTGATCGAATTTTGCTGAATTCTTAAATTAACCATAATATAAAATGATCTAATCGGGTCTCAGTTCGCCCTACCATAGAAGTTTAGTAGTGCACTTTACTCGCCATTCCACGCGCTTCAAGATGCCGCCTAGCCCAGTACGCTATCTGAAATAGGAGCGACGTAAATTGAACAAGTGTGATAAAATTTTGCTGACATCTTAAATTAACCATAATATAAAATGATTTAATCGGGTATCTGTTTGCCCTACCCTAGAAGTTTAATAGTGCATTTTACTCGCCATTTCATGCGCCTTCAGATGCCGCTTAGCCCAATACGCTATCTGAAATAGGAGCGACGTAAATTGAACAAATGTGATAGAATTTCGCTGAATTCTTAAATTAACCATAATATAAAATGATCTAATCGGGTCTCTGTTTGCCCTACCCTAGAAGTTTAATAGTGCATTTCACTCGTCATTTCATGCGCTTTGAGATGCCGCTAAGCACAATAAGCTATCTGGAATAGCAGCGACGTAAATTGAACAAATGTGATAGAATTACGCCGAATTCTTATATTAACCGTAATATAAAATGATCTAATCAGGTCTCTGTTTGGCTTATCCTAGAAGTTTAATAGTGCATTTTACTCGCCATTCTACGCGCTTTAAGATGCCGCCTAGCCCAGTACGCTACCTGAAATAGGAGCGACGTAAGTTGAACAAATGTGATAGAATTTTGCTGAATGCTTAAATTAACCACAATATAAAGTGATCTAATCGGGTCTCTGTTTGCCCTACCCTAGTAGTTTAATTGTGCATTTTACTCGCCATTTCATGCGCTTTGAGATGCCGCTTATCCGAATACGCTACCTGAAATAGGAGCGACGTAAGTTGAACAAATGTGATAGAATTTTGCTGAATGCTTAAATTAACCACAATATAAAGTGATCTAATCGGGTCTCTGTTTGCCCTACCCTAGTAGTTTAATTGTGCATTTTACTCGCCATTTCATGCGCTTTGAGATGCCGCTTAGCCCAATACGCTATCTGAAATAGGAGCTACGTAAATTGAACAAATGTGATAGAATTTCCCTGAAATCTTATATTAAACAAAATATAAAATGATCTAATCGGGTCTCTGATTTCCCTATCATAGAAGTTTAGCAGTGCATTTTACTCGCCATTCCACGCGCTTTAAGATGCCGCCTAGCCCAGTACGCTATCTAAATTAGGAGCGACGTAAGTTGAACAAATGAGATAGAATTTCGCTCAATTCTTAAATTAACTATAATATAAAATGATCTAATCGGGTCACTGATTGCCCTACCCTAGAAGTTTAATAGTGCATTTTGCTCGCCATTTCATGCGCTTCGAGATGCCGCTTAGCCCAATACGCTATCTGAAATATGAGCGACGTAAATTGAACAAATGTGATAGAATTTCGCTGAATTCTTATATTAACCAAAATATAAAATGATCTAATCGGGTCTCTGTTTGCCGTATCCTAGAAGTTTAGTATTGCACTTTACTCGCCATTTCATGCGCTTTGAGATGCCGCTTAGCCCAATACGCTATCTGAAATAGGAGCGACGTAAATTGAACAAATGTGATAGAATTTTGCTGAATTCTTAAATTAACCATAATATAAAATGATCTAATCGGGTCTCTGTTTGCCCTACCCTAGAAGTTTAATAGTGCATTTTACTCGCCATTTCATGCGCTTTGAGATGCCGCTTAGCCCAATGCGCTATCTGAAATAGGAGCGACGTAAATTGAACAAATGTGATAGAATTTCGCCGAATTCTTAAATTAACTATAATATAAAATGATCTAATCGGGTCACTGATTGCCCTACCCTAGAAGTTTAATAGTGCATTTTACTCGCCATTTCATGCGCTTTGAGATGCCGCTTAGCCCAATACGCTATCTGAAATATGAGCGACGAAAGTTGAACAAATGTGATAGAATTTCGCTGAATTATTTTATTAACCAGAATGTAAAATGATCTAATCTGGTCTCTGTTCGCCCTAGCCTTGAAGTTTAATAGTGCATTTTACTCGCCATTCCGCGCGCTTTAAGATGCCGCATAGCCCAGTTCGCTATCTGAAATATGAGCGACGTAAATTGAACAAATGTGATAGAATTTCGCTGAATTCTTATATTAACCAAAATATAAAATGATCTAATCGGGTCTCTGTTTGCCTTATCCTAGAAGTTTAATAGTGCATTTCACTCGTTATTTCATGCGCTTTGAGATGCCGCTAAGCACAATAAGCTATCTGGAATAGCAGCGACGTAAATTGAACAAATGTGATAGAATTACGCTGAATTCTTATATTAACCGTAATATAAAATGATCTAATCCGGTCTCTGTTTGCCTTATCCTAGAAGTTTGATAGTGCATTTTACTCGCCATTTCATGCGCTTTGAGATGCCGCTTAGCCCAACACGCTATCTGAAATAGGAGCGACGTAAATTGAACAAATGTGATAGAATTTCCCTGAAATCTTATATTAAACAAAATATAAAATGATCTAATCGGGTCTCTGATTGCCCTATCATAGAAGTTTAGCAGTGCATTTTACTCGCCATTCCACGCGCTTTAAGATGCCGCCTAGCCCAGTACGCTACCTGAAATAGGAGCGACCTAAATTGAACGAATGTGATAGAATTTCGCTGAATTCTTATATTAACCAAAATATAAAATGATCTAATCGGGTCTCTGTACGCCCTACCATAGAAATCTAATAGTGCATTTTACTCGCCATTTCATGCGCTTTGAGATGCCGCTTAGCCCAATACGCTATCTGAAATAGGAGCTACGTAAATTGAACAAATGTGATAGAATTTTCCTGGAATCTTATATTAAACAAAATATAAAATGATCTAATCGGGTCTCTGATTGCCCTATCATAGAAGTTTAGCAGTGCATTTTACTCGCCATTCCACGCGCTTTAAGATGCCGCCTAGCCCAGTACGCTATCTAAATTAGGAGCGACGTAAGTTGAACAAATGTGATAGAATTACGCTGAATTCTTATATTAACCGTAATATAAAATGATCTAATCGGGTCTCTGTTTGCCTTATCCTAGAAGTTTAGTATTGCATTTTACTCGCCATTTCGTGCGCTTAGAGATGCCGCTTAGCCCAATACGCTATCTGAAACAGGAGCGACGTAAGTTGAAAGAATGTGATAGAATTGCGCTGAATTCTTTTATGAACCATAATGTAAAATGATCTAATCGGGTCTCTGTTCTCCCTAGCCTAGAAGTTTAATAGTGCATTTTATTCTCCATTTCATGCGCTTTGAGATGCCGCTTAGCCCAATACGCTATCTGAAATAGGAGCGACGTAAATTGAACAAATGCGATAGAATTTCCCTGAAATCTTATATTAAACAAAATATAAAATGATCTAATCGGGTCTCTGATTGCCCTATCATAGAAGTTTAGTAGTGCATTTTACTCGCCATTCCACGCGCTTTAAGATGCCGCCTAGCCCAGTACGCTACCTGAACTAGGAGCGACGTAAATTGAACAAATGTGATAGAATTTCGCTGAATTCTTATATTAACCAAAATATAAAATGATCTAATCGGGTCTCTGATTGCCCTATCATAGAAGATTAATAGTGCATTTTACTCGCCACACCACGCGCTTTAGGATGCCGCCTCTCCCAGTACGCTATCCGAAATAGGAGCGACGTAAAGTGAACAAATGTGACAGAATTTTGCTGAATTCTTAAATTAACCATAATATAAAATGATCTAATCCGGTCTGTGTTCACCCTACCATAGAAGTCTAATAGTGCATTTCACTCGCCATTCCACGCGCTTTAAGATGCCGCCGAGCCCAGTACGGTATCTGAAATAGGAGCGACCTAAATTGAACGAATGTGATAGAATTTTGCTGAATTCTTAAATTAACCATAATATAAAATGATCTAATCGGGTCTCTGCTTGCCCTACCCTAGAAGTTTAATAGTGCATTTTAGTCGCCATTTCATGCGCTTTGAGATGCCGCTTCGCCCAATACGCTATCTGAAATAGGAGCGACGAAAGTTGAACAAAGGTGATAGAATTTCGCTGAATTATTTTATTAACCAGAATGTAAAATGATCTAATCTGGTCTCTGTTCGCCCTAGCCTAGAAGTTTAATAGTGCATTTTACTCGCCATTCCACGCGCTTTAAGATGCCGCCTAGCCCAGTACGCTATCTGAAATACGAGCGACGTAAATTGAACAAGAGTGATCGAATTTTGCTGAATTCTTAAATTAACCATAATATAAAATGATCTAATCGGGTCTCAGTTCGCCCTACCATAGAAGTTTAGTAGTGCACTTTACTCGCCATTCCACGCGCTTCAAGATGCCGCCTAGCCCAGTACGCTATCTGAAATAGGAGCGACGTAAATTGAACAAGTGTGATAAAATTTTGCTGACATCTTAAATTAACCATAATATAAAATGATTTAATCGGGTATCTGTTTGCCCTACCCTAGAAGTTTAATAGTGCATTTTACTCGCCATTTCATGCGCCTTCAGATGCCGCTTAGCCCAATACGCTATCTGAAATAGGAGCGACGTAAATTGAACAAATGTGATAGAATTTCGCTGAATTCTTATATTAACCATAATATAAAATGATCTAATCGGGTCTCTGTTTGCCCTACCCTAGAAGTTTAATAGTGCATTTCACTCGTCATTTCATGCGCTTTGAGATGCCGCTAAGCACAATAAGCTATCTGGAATAGCAGCGACGTAAATTGAACAAATGTGATAGAATTACGCCGAATTCTTATATTAACCGTAATATAAAATGATCTAATCAGGTCTCTGTTTGGCTTATCCTAGAAGTTTAATAGTGCATTTTACTCGCCATTCCACGCGCTTTAAGATGCCGCCTAGCCCAGTACGCTACCTGAAATAGGAGCGACGTAAGTTGAACAAATGTGATAGAATTTTGCTGAATGCTTAAATTAACCACAATATAAAATGATCTAATCGGGTCTCTGTTTGCCCTACCCTAGTAGTTTAATTGTGCATTTTACTCGCCATTTCATGCGCTTTGAGATGCCGCTTATCCGAATACGCTATCTGAAATAGGAGCGACGTAAATTGAACAAATGTGATAGAATTTTGCTGAATTCTTAAATTAACCATAATATAAAATGATCTAATCGGGTCTCTGTACGCCCTACCATAGAAATCTAATAGTGCATTTTACTCGCCATTTCATGCGCTTTGAGATGCCGCTTAGCCCAATACGCTATCTGAAATAGGAGCTACGTAAATTGAACAAATGTGATAGAATTTCCCTGAAATCTTATATTAAACAAAATATAAAATGATCTAATCGGGTCTCTGATTGCCCTATCATAGAAGTTTAGCAGTGCATTTTACTCGCCATTCCACGCGCTTTAAGATGCCGCCTAGCCCAGTACGCTATCTAAATTAGGAGCGACGTAAGTTGAACAAATGAGATAGAATTTCGCTCAATTCTTAAATTAACTATAATATAAAATGATCTAATCGGGTCACTGATTGCCCTACCCTAGAAGTTTAATAGTGCATTTTGCTCGCCATTTCATGCGCTTCGAGATGCCGCTTAGCCCAATACGCTATCTGAAATATGAGCGACGTAAATTGAACAAATGTGATAGAATTTCGCTGAATTCTTATATTAACCAAAATATAAAATGATCTAATCGGGTCTCTGTTTGCCGTATCCTAGAAGTTTAGTATTGCACTTTACTCGCCATTTCATGCGCTTTGAGATGCCGCTTAGCCCAATACGCTATCTGAAATAGGAGCGACGTAAATTGAACAAATGTGATAGAATTTTGCTGAATTCTTAAATTAACCATAATATAAAATGATCTAATCGGGTCTCTGTTTGCCCTACCCTAGAAGTTTAATAGTGCATTTTACTCGCCATTTCATGCGCTTTGAGATGCCGCTTAGCCCAATGCGCTATCTGAAATAGGAGCGACGTAAATTGAACAAATGTGATAGAATTTCGCCGAATTCTTAAATTAACTATAATATAAAATGATCTAATCGGGTCACTGATTGCCCTACCCTAGAAGTTTAATAGTGCATTTTACTCGCCATTTCATGCGCTTTGAGATGCCGCTTAGCCCAATACGCTATCTGAAATATGAGCGACGAAAGTTGAACAAATGTGATAGAATTTCGCTGAATTATTTTATTAACCAGAATGTAAAATGATCTAATCTGGTCTCTGTTCGCCCTAGCCTAGAAGTTTAATAGTGCATTTTACTCGCCATTCCGCGCGCTTTAAGATGCCGCATAGCCCAGTTCGCTATCTGAAATATGAGCGACGTAAATTGAACAAATGTGATAGAATTTCGCTGAATTCTTATATTAACCAAAATATAAAATGATCTAATCGGGTCTCTGTTTGCCTTATCCTAGAAGTTTAATAGTGCATTTCACTCGTTATTTCATGCGCTTTGAGATGCCGCTAAGCACAATAAGCTATCTGGAATAGCAGCGACGTAAATTGAACAAATGTGATAGAATTACGCTGAATTCTTATATTAACCGTAATATAAAATGATCTAATCCGGTCTCTGTTTGCCTTATCCTAGAAGTTTGATAGTGCATTTTACTCGCCATTTCATGCGCTTTGAGATGCCGCTTAGCCCAACACGCTATCTGAAATAGGAGCGACGTAAATTGAACAAATGTGATAGAATTTCCCTGAAATCTTATATTAAACAAAATATAAAATGATCTAATCGGGTCTCTGATTGCCCTATCATAGAAGTTTAGCAGTGCATTTTACTCGCCATTCCACGCGCTTTAAGATGCAGCCTAGCCCAGTACGCTACCTGAAATAGGAGCGACCTAAATTGAACGAATGTGATAGAATTTCGCTGAATTCTTATATTAACCAAAATATAAAATGATGTAATCGGGTCTCTGTACGCCCTACCATAGAAATCTAATAGTGCATTTTACTCGCCATTTCATGCGCTTTGAGATGCCGCTTAGCCCAATACGCTATCTGAAATAGGAGCTACGTAAATTGAACAAATGTGATAGAATTTTCCTGGAATCTTATATTAAACAAAATATAAAATGATCTAATCGGGTCTCTGATTGCCCTATCATAGAAGTTTA